>MU753638.1:27809-100168 GCA_026770625.1 Nicotiana glauca
TATTAAACAGTTTGACAGTAATGAGCACGCTTGAACATATACTACCCAATAACCAAACTAAAGCAAAGTATTATTTAAAATATTACTACAAGATGCCTAGTTATGCAAAGCGACAGAAATTTACAGAATAATAATACATGAAATAGCCTAAATATAATCCGTAAAAAAATAAAGACAAAGCTAAATTAAAACTTCAAAGTTCCATTCTTCATATGTATTCATGCTTTCACATTTCAGTTTACAATATCAACAAGGTTACAGCCATGTACCTGGTATTGGAAATAAGAGAAGAGGAACGTGAGATATCAGCAAGGCAGTAATCAACATAGCAAAACAGCAACAGCAATAGCTAAACCCAACAACAGATTTCAACAAAAACCCGGTGAAATCAAACCAGAAAATACCAACAGAAATGGACTTCAACCCACAGTAATATCAACACTAGTCAAATGAACTCAAAGACATACTAGAGTTACTTAAGATCAGTCTTAGTGTATTTGAATCAAGAGAAATGAAATCAATGAAGCAAAAAGAGAAGCTTCAAATAAACAGTGGTGTTTTTGACTCTCTAATTTTTTTTCAACTCTCAATTCTTTTTCATTCTCTGTTTTTTCCTCTTCAGTTCTGAAATTTTTATCTCTAAAAAATCCTCCTCTTAAGTGTTAAATGACCCCTATTTTATACCCAAAGCAAGACCCTCTCTTTACTTTTTACCTATTTCCTTTTACTTTTAAACTATTATTACTAACCTTTTTACCTCTTTTATTTTTCAGCCCAATATTCTTCTACTATGTGAATCTTTTAACTTTTATTATTACCTATACTATTTCTGATTTCCAATTGAGTAAAAGCAGTCAATATGGACCCCACAGTCTCACCCCTTTTCAGTGGTCAAAGAAGACCTCTTATTATTACCCTCCCCTTTTTACTTTACATCATTATATCTTGTCCCCCACTATATTATTTTAATACATTATTATTATTATTATTATTATTATTATTATTATTATTATTATTATTATTATTTTTTATCTATTTATTATTAAATTTATTTACATATTTTTTCATTTTTTTAACTCAATTTTTTCTCTTTTTCTTGATTAATCTGTTTTAGTTAATTAATTAAAAAAACTATAAACTATCATAATATGATTATACTAACTTTACATATATTTTAACTAGATCCGATTTTAACTAATTTACTTATTACGGAATAAACAAAAATATGATAATTAACAAAATAAATACAAACTGTGATAAAAATAAACAACAAAAAATAAAAATGGCAGAAATAAATAAAAAAATAGAAAATGCGTAAATTAAATTATAAAAACAGAATATAATGCGTAAATTAAAATTAAAAAACAGAATATAATGCGGAAAAAAAAATAGTAAATAAATTCGGAAATTAACGCAAAAAAAAAAAAAAATGCATAAATGCATGAAATAAATAACAAATGCGTAAATAAAATTACAAAATTTAAAGGGTCTAATCGTGAAAAAACCCTCAAGCCAAGACTCCCGTCTTGGATCTAAGATCCTTGATGGAAGATCTTGACCGGAGGATTTTATAACAACTAGAAAAATGAAAAAAAGAAGTAGATCTAAGGTTTTGGCATTTTTAGATTCAAGATCTACGGATTTTGGTTGGGTTTTTGGGGATTTGGTTGGTAGGATGATGTTTAAGAGGATGAGAGAAGTGTATGGTGTGAGTTTGAGGGTTTTTGGAGTTTCCTCCGCCGGTGGAGATTTCCGGCGGGCGGCGGCACCACCGTGGAGGCGGCGGCGGTGGTGGAGTGAGAAGAGGGAGGTAGAGAGGTTTTGAGTTTAGAGAGATGTGAGAGAAGTGGAAGAATGAAGAGATTAGAAGTGAGGGGGGTGGGTTTTTTTTTGAATAGTTTTTATATTAAAAAATGGGTGAGTTCCGGACCGTTGGATCTACTAGAGATCAATGGTCAAGATTGAGTGGGGAGATGGGGTGGATCAGATTTTTTAAGGGTTTGGGCTTTGTTTATTGGGTGTTTTTTTTTTGGGTTGGGTAGGGAATGTTTTGGGCCTAGGTTTAAAATTGAAGAAGAGGCCCAATTCCGATTTTCTTTCTATTTTTTGCTCTCTTTTCTTTTACTTTCTAATTAATAAAAACTAAAATTCTAAATTAAGTTATAAACTAAATTAGCTTATCAAAATACTAATTAATTCCTAACAACAATTATCATACACAATTAAACACCAATTAAAATAAAATTGTACAATTTGACATTGAATGCTAAAAATTGCAAATGATGCATATTTTTTGTGATTTTTCATTTTCGTAAAACAAACTTAATTACTCCTAATTGTAAACTTATATCCTAGATGTAAATGTGACATATTTTTTTATAACATATTTTTTATTAATTTAACGAATAAACATGCACAGATAAATACAAATAATACAAGAAAAATAACACAAAATTCACAACAATTGCAAGCAAACTAAAAATTATTTTATTTTGAATTTTCTGGGAGTATTTCATATATAGGGCAAAAATTACGTGCTCACAGTGATTACTGCCATACTTCTGTATTTTGCTTCTACTGAACTTCTGCTCACTGTCTGTTATTTCTCAGACTTCCATGAAACCAATGAATCACCTAACTTGATCACATAGCCAGTCACAAACCTTCTTGTGTTTGGGCATGCTACCCAATCTGAATCACAATAGGCAGTTACTTGTGTTAGTGCTCCTTTCTTCAAAAATATACCCATGCCTGGTGACTTCTTGATGTATTTGAAAACTCTCACGGTTGCTCCCAAGTGATAGTGTTTTGGATGTTGCATGAATTTACTCAGCAACTGTACTACAAAGTAGATGCCCGGACTGTGTATAGTCAAGTATATCAATTTTACCTATTAACCTCTGATATCCATTGATATCCTTTAGTTCGTCATCATCTATTTTGTTCATGTGTTTGTCATAATCAATTGTTGTCAGCTTCAGATTTTGTTCCAATGGAGAAGTAGCAGGTTTTCCACTGCTTAATATTGTGTCTGAGATGAGTTGTAGAGCATATTTTCTTTGGTTTAATAGGATCCCTCTCTTGGATCTCATGATCTCTATTCCCAAATATATATTTAAATTCTCCCAGGTCCTTCGTTGTGAAGTTATTATATAGTGTCTTCTTTGCTTCATCTAGAAGTGTGTTGTTGCTGCCAGTACTCAGAATTTCATCAACATAGATGAGTATGATGACTATGTCTCTCTTCACCTTCTTAGTGAACAGGGAATGATCATAGGCACTTTGTAAATATCCAACATCAGTTAGAGCATTGGTCAATTTGATGTTCCACTGCATTGAAGCTTGTTTCAAACCATATAGAGTCTTGTGTAATCTGCACACTTTGGACTCCCCCTGCCTATGGAATCCCTGAGGTAAATCCATATAAACTTCTTCATGCAAATCACCCTGCAAAAAAGCATTGTTAACATCCACTTGAAATATATTCCATCATTCAGCAGCTGCCAAGCTAATGATAATTCTCACTCTCATCATTTTTGCTACTGGAGAGAAAGTTTCATGGTAATCCAGTCCTTCTCTCTGAGTGTAACCCTTTGCCACTAATCGAGTTTTGAATCTGTCAACTACACCATTAGCTTTATACTTGACTTTATAAACCCATTTTCAACCAATTGTTTGTTTCCCTAAGGGCAGATCTACTATTTCCCGGGTCTTATTGTCCTCAAGAGCCTGGACTTATTGTTTCATAGCTTTTATCCACTTGATGTCCCTTGAGGCTTCCTTAAAGGAAGCAGGTTCTACAGTGGTAGATAATTCTGCTATATAAGACTGATATTGGATTGGCAAGTGATATAAGACTGATATTGGATTGGCAAGTGATCATAGTTGACAAAGTTGGTGATTGAGTGTGCATTGTTCCTAGTAGGCATTGACAATCTTTATGCCAAATAGGTGGTTTCATTCCTCTACTAGACCTCCTCAGATCAGTAGTGCCATTGATTGGTTGCATCCCCTATTGAAGATGTTGTAGGTGCTGAGGTATCAGATGGATCATGTGCTATTTCTTGTGTAGAATTTCCATCCGCTTCAACTGTTGTTTGATCTGCTGTTGTTGGTGATGGTAGTTCTTTTTCAGCTAAATGTGCTTCATCTTATGAAATAATATCTCCAGCACCTGCAGTATCATCTTTATCTACTGCAGCATCATTTCCATCTTATGTAATAGAAAAGTGCTCACCTTCATATGTTGATCTTCCTTATGAGTATATTGGTGCACCTGTAAGTTAAGTAAATATATTCTCATTTTCTTTAGTGAGATGCTTAAAGGGAAATATGTCTTCCCTGAAGCTCACATCCCTGATAAATAGGAAATACCTGGTGTCCATGTCATATAATTTGTACCCCTTTTGAGTTTCTGAATACCCAATCGAGACAATCCTCCTTGCCCTTGGTGAGAATTTGACTTTTCTAGGTAGTATACAAGCATAGCATAAACTCTCAAATACCCTCAAATGGTCTATTTTAGGTGTTCTACCAAACAACATTTCATAAGGTGACTTTCCCTAACACTTCTGCAGCAACTTATTAATTAGATAGAATGCAGTCTTTACACAGTCACCCCAAAACCTTGAAGGCAAACCACTTTGGAATTTTTGAGCTCTAGCTACTTCCAAAATATGCTTATGCTTCCTCTTAACTGTCCCATTTTGTTGGGGTGTATAAGAGTAACTACTTTGATGCATAATTCCTAGTGAAGATAGTAACTCGTTACATTTGCTATTGAAGAACTTTGTTCCATTGTCAGATCTCAATGTCTTTACACATTTACCAAACTGATTCTTTATTAATGAGAAGAAATCCCTTAATGCAACTATCACTTCATATTTTGAATATAACAAACAAGCTCACGTATATCTACTAAAGTCATTAACAAAAGTAACTAAATATTAGTTATTGTCATAGGTTGTTGTCCTATATGTACCATATACATCAATGTACACAAGCTGAAAGATATTACTAGTCTTACTGACACTAATAGGAAACTTTAGTCTACTTTATTTTGCTAATGGACAGATATGACAATCTTTTTGTACATCTAACTTGACTTTATTCTGCAAATTTGGTAGTTGTTGCATAGCTATAGTTGAAGCATGTCTTAGCCTGTTGTGCTATAGTGTAGTGTTTATTTCTTCCCTTTAAAGATATGCTACTGCTATATCCTTCTCCCTTCTGAGTATGTGCAATCCATTGTCCTCTCTACCAATCCCCAGAACCTTGCCATTGTAGAGGCCTTGAAAGATGACAAAGTAAGGATAAAAGCAAGTTGAACAACATAGTTCTTTTTTGTCAGTTTTGATACTGAAAGCAAGTTGAACTTAAAATCAGAAACATGTAGAACATTTGTAATTCTCTGTGTATCCATTACTATTGCATCCCCTGTGTGTGTAATTTCTGATCTAGATCCTATTGGAGTTTGTACTCCATCATTACCCCATCTTTTATGCTCTGGATACTTTCCAAAATATTTTTACAGAAAGTAATATGATGTGAAGCTACTAAGTCTACTACCCAATCATAACATTGAGCATTAGACAATAGTGACACAGTACCTGCCAAATTTGAAGATGCTCCCTGAATTGAAGAGTTTTCACCTACTGAGGTCTTTGACAATAAGTTTACCAACTAATTGTACTGCTCCTCAGTAAAGTAACTCCCCTACTTAATTTGAATCTGATTCTTCCTAATGACACTTTCTTCAGTATTAGCAGTGTTGGCAAATGGTTTGGTCATATTGTACTGTCCTTTCTTTTTGCTCTTGAAGTCAGGTGGATACCTGATGATTTTGTAGCAATTTTCATTTAGGTGTCCCTTATAACCACAATGCTTATAGATTATTCCTGTCCTTTTGTTCTTAAACACTTGACTTTTTCCTGCTGCTAACATCATTAAAGGATCATTATTGGAATCCACTACACCTAACCTTCTTTGGCTTTTCTCCTAAACTACAACTGCATATGCTTGGTTAACACTTAAAATCGGTCGTTTCAGCAGAACATCACTCCTAACATGACTATAACTTTCATTCAGTCCCATTAGAAATCGTAGCAACCTTTGTCTTACTAGGTGTTCTACATAAGGTCGAGATTTCTCACAGTCACATGAAGGTAAAGGTGCTAGTATATCCAGTTCATCCCATAGATCCTTTAATTTTGAGAAATAACTTGTGATAGAATCTGTACCTTGTCTTAGGGTTGCAATCTCTGTCCACAACTGATAAATTCTAGTCAAATTGTCTTTATCAAATCTCTCCTTGAATTCATCCCAAACCTTCCTTGCACGAGAAGCGTACATAATGCTTGGTACTAATTCCACAGAAATAGTGCTGCTCAACCATGACACCACAATCACGTTACATCTTTCCCATTGTGGCCAATTCACCTCTATAAGAGCTTTTGACACAGGTGTCATCCACAAACCCAAATTTGTTCTTCACCAGCAGTGCAACTCGCATAGATCTACTTCAAAGGGCATAGTTTTCTAGCCCTATGAGTTTGAGCGAGATTAGAGCTGTTCCTGGTGCATCAGAATCCTTCAAGAACACTGGATGATTATGAGGTAAATTTGCAATCTCATCCTCCGACATTGCTGAAATTAGGTCAAGCTTCGAAGAATGGAATTGATGAAATAGAATCACAGAAAACGACTTCTATCCAGCAATCGATGCTCTGATACCATGTTAAAACTTGAATTGTGAGCTTACAATCTATGAATCAACAACATGCGAAGAATGAAGATGTGAGATCGAAGGAATTTTCTAGAAAGAGAAAGAGAGAAGTCTGTATTCTCCTTGCATCGTTATAGAGAAGAATGAAAGAGAAAATGAATTAGTGCTAACTAATTCCTGGAAGTTTACTATTTAACAAACTAACCGACCCAAATTTCTCTACTAACTCTAACTTTCTTTAATTACACATTGACCCTTATAGTTTTGATAAAACCAGTTTTTTTTCCAGAAGTTAATTTTTCTATTTAAAAATGCATCTAATTCTCCATATTTTATATGATGGTACAAAAGAAAAGAGCACAATGAAAAGGAAGAAATAAAATAGACGTACAAAAGAAATATGTAATATAGTATTTTTGTTAATCCAATTTCCAAAAATTTAAAATAATTTCTATTTAAATACATGTTTTAAGTTTACTGCATATGGACTATGCTACTATTTTAGAAAAGTAAAACATGTCGTTTCCATGGACGTCTTTTCCATACTCACAAAGTTGAATCACTGTATTAAACATTGTTTTGAACGGAAGTAATTATAGCTTGAAAAAAATAAGTGTATTTTGAGTAGTGCTTTTCTTCAAAAGTATTTTTTTAAAGCACTTTTGGTAAAAAATAATTTGTGTTTGGCTAATTAATTTGAAAAGTAATTCTGAGCAATTAGTGTTTGGCCAAACTTTTAAAAAGTGTTTTTAAGTGTATATTTCTCAAAAGTATTTCTCAAACAAGTGTTTCTGAGAAGAAGCTATTTTTTCTGCTTTTACAAAACTGCTTCTACTCAAAAGTACATTTTTTTCTTCGAAAATCTTGGCAAACACTTCAACTTTGAAAAAAAAAAAAAATATATATTTTTCAGCTTGGAGAAGCTTGACCAAACATGCTATAAGCCTAATAGGAAAAGTGATAATAAAAAAATAAAATTGACTCGGCGATTAGGTTACTTATTAAAGTAATTAATTGCAACAATAATAATAACAATATACCCAGTGAAATCCCACAAAGTTGAGTTTGTGGAGGATAGTGTATACATAGTCCTTATCCTTACCTTACGAAGATAAAGAGATTGTTTTTAAAAGATTTTCGGCTCAACAACGGCAAAAATGAAGCAATAGAGAAATAATTACAACAAAATAAGTTCAATCATTAATCGATAAAAATGATAACAACTTACTCATTATTATTTTTTTTCAATTTTTTTATTACTTTCCATCGGTACAAGTAGGGGATAAAATTGCTATAGTTAGGCAATCAAATGCTATCGTGTTTCGTGAACAATTGAGCAACCAAGGTGCTGAATTTAAGAACAGATCCGATAACAAATGATACACCAAAAAATATTGAGAGAAGAATCTTCACCAGCTAAAGAAAAAGAAAATCACAAAAATCAGAACTCAATTCACGAAGCTAAAGCAATTCACATTTCACATACTACTACATGATTTATTAAAAAGAGATTATCTGGATCATATGATGTTTAATTTACGAAGCATAAATTATAATATCCCCTCCTTTAACATAAGTTCATTCTCTTTATTTTTTTCTTCTACTAGTCTTTCTCTAGCTACGTACTTATTTAGCATGACTACCACCACCGCCAACGCCACCAGTTGCACCACTGCCAACCCCGTCATCGTTGCCACCACCATCACCATTGGCACGGACACCACCGTCCACTGTCACTGAGGCCGGCTCCAACAAAATAGCCTTTTTGCATATGCCACATTTATTGGCAGAGCCATTATTTGATGAGTAAAGAGTAGCAGCATTAGTAGTAGTATATACCTTACCAGTTATACCATCAATAGAAATAGTAACAACTTTTGCACCAACTTTTGAACTATCACTCACAACTTTACTTCCACCTCCAGAACCACCACCACCACCGTTGGCGGCTCCACCGCCAGCTCGAGCAGCTTCCTCGGCGGCCGCAGGCTGGCTGCCTCCATAGACATTAACAAGGACAGAAGATGAAGGAACAGCAGGAGTTCCTCTTATAATTACCTTAGTTCTCTTATTAATGCATAATCCAATGATAAAAAAGAATACACCAACAAAGATAAAAAATATTATAGGTAAAATGTTGTTTAACACGTCCATCACATCCATTTTCTAACCAAGTTATGAAGTAAAGAACTGAGTCTTCTTTTTTATAATAAGTTCAACAGAAATTTATTTTCTATTATAGTCTACAAACACGTCGATTTAATTTCATTATTTAACAAAACGCAATTACCCTCTTTGGCTAAGAGCTATTTAATTTAATAGTCTCATGATTCTTGTAGGAAACTTCTACGTAATTTCATCAAGAAAATAACATTTCCTAAGTATAGCATTATGCCAATTCATGTTACCTAAAGTTCTTAGGAACTAATTTAGTATTTTGGCAACAAAGTCTTTTGAGGAAATTAAAGGCCAAAAATCAAAATTATCGATAAATGGCCTCTATAGAGTAGTGATTCATTTCGTTCAACATCGAAAAATTTACATAATTAGTTGCTTAATTGAGAACGTCTCGATACACATAAAAAGGAAAGCTCGGTGCACATAGTATTTCGTGTTCATGCAGGGTATGAGGAAGGGCTACATCCAAGGGGGTGTGCCTAGCTGATACGAATGATAGACGAAAATCATAATTATATTAGAACCAAGAAAATAATAGAATCAGAAACACGATCTAAAATAATTAACAATTCACATTTCAGAATATATATTTAATAAAACTTAATTGATCCATAAATTATCCCCTTAACATAAGTTCATACCACTTATATATTGTAGTAATTATCATTTTCTCTTTTACTATTATATCTCTTTCTTCTTTCACTTTTCTTTTTCTAGCTACTTATTTAGTAGTATATCGCTACGACCTCCAACACCACCATTGCCAAATCCGTCATTGCCACCACCACCACCAATGGCATGGACACCACCAGGCGTGCCACCGTTCATAGTGACTCCGACTAAGTACCCTTTTTTATGGCCACATTTATTATCAGTGGCATTTGACGAGTAAACAGTAGTATCTACCTTACCTCTTGTGCTATCAATAACTATAGTAACATCTTTTGCACCAATTTTTGAACCATCATGTACAACTTTACTGCCACCTCCAGAACCACCACCTTTGGCGGCTCCACCGCCAGCTCGAGGAGCTTCCTTGGCGGCCGTCTGGCCGCCACCGTAAACATTAACATGGACAGAAGATGTAGCACCAATAGAAGGGGTTCCTCTTATTTCCTTAGCTCTACTATTAGTGCATAATTGTATGATAAAAATAAATACACCAACAAAGATAAAAATCAGTAATATAGGTAAAATGCTGGTTAACACGTCCATTTCCTAGCCAGGTTCTGAAGTTCTTGTGAAGAATTCAGCATCCTTTTTATAGTAAGTTTCTCAGAAGTTATTTTCCATTATAGTCTACAAACGCGTAGAGTTAATTTCACCTCCTGCAAAAAGCAATTACCCTCTTTTGTTTAGCAGTTGCAGAGCTATTAATTTCTTCGATAGTGTAATGATTCTTCTAAGAAACCACTCTGTAATTTCATCAAGAAAAATACAACATATCCAATATTCCCACCGTGTGGGAGTCTGAAGAGTATAATGTACGCAAACCTTAATCCTATCTCGCGAAAGAAGAGAGGTAGTTTCTGATAAGCCCTCGGCTCGCAAAAGTAGAGAGGTTGTTTCTTATACTCTTCTCGATTTGCAAAAGTAGAAATGTTATTTTTAATAAACCATCTGCTCAAGAGAAGCACTTAATCATCAAGAAAATAACATTTGGTAAAAATAGTATATGCTCATTAATATCACATATTATTAGGAACAAATTTGGAATCGGTAAATTTAGAGATACTATCAATGAAAATGCTTGCAAAGATTTGCAGTAATTGACTGTAATTTTCCATAATGGCCATGTTGGATATTGGGTTTGGGTTGCGGGTCACCCACATGGACTGGTCCTTACTCATTTAGAGGAGATAAAACGAAGTTAAAACACAAATAAATAAAATAAAAACTGTTGCACGCTAAAAAATAATGGGAACCTGCAATCAGTTTGTGTGAGCGGCGGTTTTTTCTTGAAACCTCTCCCCTTTATATATTTTTCTTCCTCAACAGAGAATGGGTCTAAAAATTGATTATCCTTAAAGTAGAAAATTGATTGGAACAGATTCTACAAAAGCTTCCGCTGTTGTTAACAGGTACACAAATTTAATGTCCCTGTTTCTCGATTTTAATCATCAGGCCAAGAAGAGAATAACCAAGTCTGTAGGGCATATCAAAAAAGCAAAGTGCAATAATAGGTTGTAAATCACAAAGATTAGAAAGACTTTTAGGCAAGAGAAAGTAATTGGAATTCCAATGATAATAAGGAAACCAATAGAACAAATGTAAAGAATTGTAAAATGGTTCAATGTTTTCACCAAAGAAACTACATACAGGCCTTCCTCATGGCTTTGTACAAAATTATGCAGCATCTGAAGATCAATAAACCTACTTCCTGTTCCAAAAAGGTAATGGGATCGACGATAACTTAAGTCTCGTTTCTTGAAAAGAAAATGTGCAGATTGCGCCTTCTGCAATTGCACTATCGCAGCTACAACAGAATCATGCTCCATACAAGAATTCCCAGAATCATCAGTACTGTTGAATACGAATTGTTGTTTAAATACCGAACAGGAGAAGCTGATGAGCTTGTGGAATCCATAGCTGGAGCCGTGCCATTAAGAAAAGTGCCATTTCTGCCAAGACTGCACAAAACATACAACAAATAATTTAGTTGTGAACTCAAATAAAGAGAGATTCAGTGAAAGCAACGCTGACAGCATTTACTTAGTTCCTGTCTAGTAGCAAATTTGATGCTAAAACAGGTTATGTTTTAATTAAATATGTGGCACAAAAAAGCATCAGTTCGTAAATAATAAGTACCTTCCAGAAAATACACAAGAACCATGACCTGCAATATACGCAACAAAAGAATAATTAGTTTCAAAGTTTTCGTTCTTTTATATTCTAACTATCAAATACTGCAGGAAAGTGTACTTTTGGCTAGATGGACGAAATGCTTACTTGGATTTGTTGTGGTGATAGTAGCTACCCCGTTGAAGTCACATGTCCCGGGAGCCCTACCCATCATGTGATAGTAGGCATCAAATGCATAGGTAGCATGTGCAGCAACATTATCTGGTTCATAACACGGTTCCCCCTGCAACAACGCTGAACAATCCACCTTACCAGGCCCGCAAGCCCAATCCAAAGCAGCCTGTAGCATTTTAGAATCCGCCCCGTCTTTGGCAGCACAATAAGTCTGGTTCGAAGTATCATTAGCAAACATAGACCCTGATTCAGTCAAGCGTAGAATATAAACTGGCGTGCCATTGGCATTAAATAATCCCCAATTCTTCTCTGACAAATGCCCTGGCTTATTGTCCTCATTGTATAGCTCGTAGATGTACGTACTAACAGCAATACCGGGATGCTTAGGAGTTCCGGTTTTGTTTAGGACATGCTTTATCAGATTGCTGTTGTAGGTGTTGGCATTGTCTAAAGTAGCATCAGGTTCATCGGAGTCACCCTGTGATGGCCAGCCCGATTCAGTCACCATAACCGGAATATTAGTGAAATTGAGATCAAGCATTGCAAAGTAAGCAGCATCGACCATTGCATCAAAGACGTTGGTATAATGCAAAAGTGTGTTGGAGTCCACTGCTTCTTTATTAGCGGCTAGGGGCCTGAAGAGAGCATAATCTAGTGGAATAACACCGTTGGATAGCATGTAGTCGTAATAAGGATACACATTTAGCATGAAATAAGAACCAGTGGATTGCAGGAATTTGAGCATTGGTACTAATACTGGTTTCAGAGTGTGATTGAAGAAGGCCTGAGATGGGGGAAACGAGTCGAGGATGATGGAAGAAGCTAGAGGCGTTGAAACTTTTATTTGCCTATCCAGGTTAGATGCCACGAGCGCTGAATGGATGAACTTAAGGGCATTGTTGAGGATAGGTGCAGCATTTGGAAGGGCGGATAGAACCTCGGAACCAACACAAATAGTTGTGATGTTGGTGGCTGGATAATGTGAGACAACATTTTGAGCAACCCAATTAGCGGCAGTAGCATTTGATTGACCGACAGCAAGCAGCTGTTCGTTGGGCACGGAAACAGCAACTTTGATGCCTGAATTTGCAAGTGCAAGGAGCATGCCGCGATCTGCATTGAAGAGCCGGACATGTCGAATTTGCTGGGCTTTAAGAAGTGCAACTACTTGAGTTGGATGAGGCATGTCTGAAAGTTCTGTTCCAATGTTCACACCAATAAAGACATCTGCGCAGAAGATGAAAAAAATTGAACTTCATATTGTCCTCCCCTCACTATATCATCCAAGGATCAAGTAAAAGTTCTATCTATATCTAATTAACAATAATTTAATCATGCCAATAATGAGGAATATACTAATCATATGGCTTTCAATATGTTAAGATTCACAACATATGTTTGAAACATACAGTATTCCTGAACTTCCCTTGAAATTTTGACTACATCATCACAATTGTATTCTGTTGTAGCATCAACAAAAAACGACAGCCCGATGTACGAAGCATCCCGCATTTATGCAGGGGCCCGGGAAAGAGCTGCACCCTAAGTTCTGTTCCAATGTTTCCTCATGTTATAATTCCTATTTTGAACTAAATGTATGCATCAATTATTGAGGGCCACAAGGACAGATTTCCACATCAGATTCCAAACTAACCAAGAGATAAAAAAATTGAGACAAGAAAGCTGGGACCAAGTACTTGAGCAACTTGCTGATAATTTGGGAGCATACCAACGTGGCTTAGTATAAAAAAGCACATGAAATTAGTTGTACATCAGGTTCTTCTTGATTCTTTTTCCATCTGAGATGTTTGTTCTTTTCTTTTTTCTTTGTCTCATGCATGATTACACATCTAAAAAACCTGGTTTCTTCTATTTGTCTGGTTGCCTAAATACCTATATTCTCTTCTTTTCTTGAGAAAATGCAACAAAAATAAAAAGAAACATCAACTTGGGGATATTATTGAGCTTACTAAAACACCCTAGTAAATTTTTTTTTCTTTTGCTTGACTATTCCACCATGTACATGTTATCTTTTACTAGTACAGATGCCGAATAACACTATCCATTTTCATTTTTGTTTCTAAAGAGATTTGAACTTGGTCTCTCATAGCTTTGACCTATTTCATTGACCACTAAGTCACCCCGGTGCAACGCTCTAGTAAAAGTTTGTACATTCAGCTTTGCAGCTTGTACATGATTTTTTGGTTTAGGCAGAAAAGACATTTTACTAGAGTACATTCAGCTGAAGTAATGTACAGTCGTTCACATTAATGGCCAAGCAACTAAACTACATGCAGAAAAGACAAAGAAAGAGGAAAGTTGGAAACTTTACTCTTTCAACTTCTTCCTTCATACCATTTCTTCACAAAAAGACCTAATTCATACTCCATGTTTTACAAATTTAACATTAAAAAATTCCCATTGCATGACCAAACCAGAGAACATAAACATAAGAAACTAATATTACCTAAACCTTCATTTAATGAAAGGATTTAACAAAATCTTGAAGATTAAAAAGGATTAAATTTCACACATGCAGAATACAGAACAAATTTTGTTACCCTTATCAGTCAACTACAGACCCCAGAAACCATATTAAAATAAAAACATTACCAACTATAACAACTTACATCACTAGTAAAACAAACCATAATCAACCAAAATAACACTTTGTAACAACAATAGCCAAACCAAGAACTTACAAAACTCAAGGGATTAACAATTGCAACCCTCATTTATTGTAAAAAGGAGAACTTGAACTATAATATTAGCTCACTTTCATCAGAAAATACTACAGAAACCACCAAAAAATAGCCGGGGGGTGGGGGAGGATATCCCATATTTGGCTTCATTAAAACCCCACCTCAGAAAAATGGAAACAAACCAAAATAACACTTTGCAACAACAATAGCCAAACCAAGAACTTATAAAACTCAAGGGATTAACAAATGCAACCCTCATATATTATAAAAAAAGAGAACTTGAGCTATAATAATAGCTCACTTTCACCAGAAAATACTACAAAACCCACCAAAAATAGCAGGGGGAAAAATATCCCATATTTGATTTCATTAATAACCCCAGCTCAGAAAAATGGAAACCATATTAAATAAAGATAATACCAACTTACATAACCAAGCAAAATAACACTTTGAACAGCACTAGCCAAAGCAAGAACTATACAAATAAACAAGAAAAGTATTTTGAACTATAGTAATAGCTCACCTTCATCAGCAAAAACAGCAGAAACAGCTAAAAACAGCAAGAAAAGCAAAGCCCTGTTATTTTCCATTAAACCCCACTTGAATAAAAATGAAAAAGAGTAAAAAAATGAAGAAAATAGAGAGAAGATGCTAGCTTTGAGCAAAGGGAAGGCAAGAAATGAAGTGATATAGTGGAAAAGGTATGAAATGAAGAGAATATATAAATGAAAAAACAGAATCTCCGGAGAGAAACAAAGAAGAGTGGGGTAAGAGTGAGGTGAAAAGGTATTTAATTTAGTAGAAAGATTGAGAGGAGAAGAAGACTCTGGTTTTTGCATCAATCACGTGGATGTCTTGTCAGAATATAGATCCTACGGTCAAGAATCCAGCATATTTTCACTTCATATTACTATTTTCTTTTATTAAAAAAAAACCTCTGCTTCAAATCTTATTATAGTTTAGATACAGATTCATCAGCTTGAAAAGAAAAGTTTATACCAACGTTGCGGTGGAGTAGTAAGTAGTCATTCGTCTTTGATTAGAAATCTTAAATTCGAACCCCTAAATATAGAATAGCCTTTGTTAGAAAATACTTTATTCTCAATATGAAATTTTCTTGGGCAAATCCAAATTTAATCGGACCCAATGTGAATTTGGGACAACAAGTGGGAAACCAAAAAAAAAAGTTTATAAGTAGCTGTTAAAATAGAGAATTTCTTGCTCCCGGAAAATATGAAGTGACGCTCTGTGTGACATAACAGTCTATGATAAATAAAAATAAAGTTTTAAATATAATAGAAATAAAAAGAATATTAGATAATTTCTTTTATCTTTTCATAATTTTTTGTTGGGCAGATTTGTATGTTATCTTTGTTAGGAAAAAGTATTATATCACACTCATGTTTACACTAAATTAATAAATTTAATATGTATTTTAAGTTGTGTTTATAAATTAACTATATAAATTAATATGTGTTCTCACTTTATTTAACCTTTTAATTATTGTTAGTTAATATGATTTGACTAAATATTAATATTGATTATATTTTTCTCGTGTATTGTTATTGACATGTACTCCCTCCGGTCTACACTAATCAATTTGCTTTCGGCAGACGCATTAAGAAATATTAAATTCTAGACGAAAATAATTAGTATGACTAAAATATTCTTTATTAAATGTTGCACCATAATTATAATAGTACTTACTTCTCTTTTCAAATGTGAAGAATAAATAATTTTTCAAGGATACATACATAAAGATAATTTTGGAAAAATAAATTAAATTTTTTCTTAATTATATAGATAAATACTTATTTTGAACCAAAATAAAAAAGTAAATTGGTCACCTATTATCGACAGAAAGTAATAAGAAGTACTCAAATTAATTGAATGACGTGCAAGTTGGTCGTACTAAAATGTGATTAAACCATAATTTGGATATGCAATTTAATTGAAGAGATAAAAGCAAAATAAATTCATGTATTACTAGTTTCGGAGTTTTGTGCATGGAAACAAACAAAAGCACTTTTTAGCTAGCCGTTACAGCCTAGTAAATTTATCATGTTATTTTTGTTTATTTGTGTTTTTCAATGCCATTTTTTATACTCCTCGGTTTATAATAATTGTCCAATTTACTTTTTCATTTTAGTTCAAAATAAGTATTCAGTTATGTAATCAAGAAAAAATTTAATTTGTTTTTACAAAATAATCCTTATGTACATAATCCTAAAAAGTTTTCTTACTCCTCACATTAAATATTTAGTTAGGGGTAGTTTAGTTATACTAGATATTTTTGTATAAGATTTAGTATTTTCTTAACGAGCGTGTTAAAAGTAAACTGAACGCTTATTGTGATGAAGCGGAGAGAATATTACGTAAAATTGTAAATGCTCAAGTAGATCAGAGACTGTAGCCAAAACAGACACAGAGACCGTGCATAGATAAATAAAGGAAAAAAAAGAACTAGTTAATTAGTAGAAATCTAGGGTGGTACTTGATAAATACTTACTCAAGTTAGATATTTGTATTTAATTAAATAATTAATTTTAAAAATCAACAAATCAAAATAAAAAATAAAAAATATATAATCATTGATTAAATTATATACAGTATATATTAAGTGCGAATAAAGAGGACACAATTCTGTACTTTGTCGAAAAAATTAAATACAACTGGTTCCCAACGGTCATATTTCTTTAATCTTTAGTACTACAACTACATATGTAACTGTAATTTTCTCTTTTTTCTCGTAAGCTGTAACTATGTTAACTTGTTCGAGGTAGGCGTTAGAACTTTTCATGGCAAGTTTATTTTCCCCTGACATATCGCTGTTTAAACAATAAAAACCTCATTCCTCGGGAAATAAACATTCAAAATCTAGCTTGTAATGTCTGTCATAACCCTACAAATCTGTCTCATCCTATATATCTCAAGAGGTTAGCTTAAATATGAGTTATTCACGGAATAGTTTTGACACTTTGATTCGTCACGTCCAACCGAGAGGTTGTGAGTTCGAGTCTTCCCAATAGCAAGGTGAGAAGTTCTTGTAGGGAAGGATGTCGGGGGTCTATTTGAAAATAACCTCTCTACCCCAGGGTAGGGGTAAGGTCTGCGTACACACTACCCTCTCCAGACTCCACTAAGTGGGATTATACTGGATTGTTGTTGTTGTTATTGATGATGACTCATCACATCTAGTTTGAAGAAGATCTTAAGGGTTGTTTTGTTAGGAAACTACAGCTACTCCCCCCGGTTCATAATAAATGATCAATTTGCTTTTTTATTTTAGTTCAAATAAGTGTTAAATTGTATAATAAAAAAAGAATTCAATTTGTTTTTACAAAAAACCCCTATGTACATATTCCTAAAAATTTTTCTTACTCCTCACATTAATGTTTAATTAGTGGTAGTTTAGTCATAGTAGGTATTTTTGTATAGAATGTAGTATTTTCTTAATGGGCGTGCTTAGGGGTGTTCACGGTTCGGTTTGGTCGGTTTTTTATTAAAACCAAAACCAAACCAATTTAATCGGTTTTTAAAATTTTAAAACCAAAACCAAACCAAATTAAATACAAAACCATCAGTTTGATTGTTGTTGGTTTGGTTCGGTTTTTCGGTTCTTAGTAAGCTAATGATAAGTCGATAATATTACAACAACGCTAGACAACAATCTGAAAATAATTTGCCAAATTTATGCTTTTTATATATTTCTTTGAGAACTGAAAGTTTATTTACCTATTTATATGAAAAGAATGAACAAAAAACAAACTAAAAGTTTGCTTTCTCTAGCTTTAGCCATTATTGTCTTGCAATTTGAATGTGCTTTCTTTACTTTTTTTTTAACTCTTCTTTTAGGCAAAAGTGTGTGCGGAGGGTTACAGAATTAGATTTTATTAATGAAAAAAAAATTGGGTCGAATCCTATTGATTTGGGCTTACGTAATCTTATGAGATATAACACAATAAACCAAAATTCAAAATAATAATTAAAATTATTAACAAAAAGATATTATATTATATATAAATAATTATTAATTTTGTATATAATTAATCGATTTGGTTCGGTTTATTTTTTGATTTTTTAAAATAGAACCAAAATCAAATCAAATATTATCGGTTTTTAAAATTTAAAACCAAAACTAATCCAAATCAAAAAATATCGGTTTACTTAATCGGTTTGGTTCGATTTTCGGTTTGAATCGGTTTTCCGTCAAACCGTGAACACCCCTAGGCGTGCTAAAAGCAAATTGGTCACTTATTGTGAACCGGAGAGAGTAATAATTAATCGTCATGGGTGGTTTCCTCCTTGACAAGCATTAAGAAAATCAATGGTATAAATTACAAACATCAAAACTATCATAATTGCAAGATGTCATATTTTCTCAAATCAACAAGTAAATAAAAAATTTTAAAAATCAAATACAAAAAAATAAAATCAAACTTGAAACCTAGCGATATATACACTTACAACTACACTGTTAGTTCACCGGCAACAGTGCTAAAATTTGATCATGCTCAATTTTAGTCCTAAAAAGGATAAGCGGCCACTGCAAATATAATCCGGCCTAAGAGTTCGAAGTCGAATCCCACAGAGAACTAAGGTTTAGCTACAACTGTTAACTATTACTAAGAAGACAAACTCGAACAATTCCTAAGTTATAAATATTAAGATTAGTATATCTAATTAACTAACAAATTAAAATAGTAGATTAACAACCAAAGATACTACGAGTTGGAGAAAAAATTTAGGAGGTCTAGAGTTGTGATTTTTCTAATTGTCACAATCCTTTCCGCTACGTCTTCTATAATTTCGCCTAAGTATTCTCTACCGACCGTGAGTACTTTGGGTGTCGTAGCTGTCTCTCTCTCGAGCAACTACCAAAATTTACTAGATGTATTCTTTCGAACAACGCTAGCTGGCTTGAATTCACCGCTCACTACGATCGCACCAAGGTTTTCGTTACCTCTAATCCTACCTTAAAACCTTTCGTATTATCTCTCATATACGTTAGAAGTGATGTTGTTCAACAACTACCTAAATGTGTACTCTTTCTCGATCAATATACACACTAAATAGGCACAGCCAATTGACGGACATTCAATCAACAACAATAAATGCATAGTTGAACAAGTAGAGAAATCCTACGGCCCAATTATATAAAAATATCACAAGAAATTATCCTACAAAAGGTTCCATCAAAATCCTAGATAACAAATTAGTTATTCATAATAGTATGAAAAAGTACAATACTAGAATTCATAACCAATAATGGAACTAGGAAGAAGAAAGTAAAAAACTCGTAGAAGAATTCTCCGCCTGCTCTTAGCGTGTCCTTGCCTCATTGGGTCAAATCACCTCTCAAAAATATCCTTTTTTTGTCAAACCTGCTCTAAAAATGTCCTTCCCTCGTTCAGACGTGTTTAGGGAGTATTTATAGGCTAGGGTTGAAGTCTTTGAGTCCAAATCCGGGTCAGAGTCTTTTAACCCGCGAATTTTAATTACCGGGTAGACCTCGCGAGGCCATTCTTATAGCGCGATTAGCCTGGCTATAGACCTCGCAAGGCCAAGCTTATAGTGCGGTCAGCTTGGCTATAGACCTCGCCAGGCCAGCCTAATAGCGCGGTCAACCTGGCTACAGAATGGGCTACACCTTGCCTGTAGCATGATCAAACTGGCTTTACTTGGTCTGTAACATGGTGAGATAGGCTATAAAGGTGGCTTTACTTGGTCTGTAGCACAGTTTAGGTAATTGATGCTTTTGTGCTATTTTCTTGCATTTTCGTCCTCTTTTTATGCAACTTTCATTCGTCTTTGTCCTCCGATTCCGCTACACATAAAATAACTAGCTCAAACGCTGCACAATTAACCACTAAACTAACAACATGTAAGGCGAGTAATGTACTAAAAATATAGCATTTTGGCCACACATCAGATAACTAATCCCGAAATAATTAATCATGGGATAACTTGTTTCCCAACCAAATGACCCTAAGAGTTTTTTTTGTTGATTTAAGTATTACTTTAGTTGAGTTTAGAATGCAAGTACAATACAAACTCAGTGTAACCCACAAGTAGGGTATGTGGAAGGTAATAGTTATACTGATCTTATCCCCTATCTTGTGAAGGTAGAGAGACTATTTCCAATAGATTGTTGGCTCAATAAAAGTATAGTCGCAACATTGTTGAAATGAGATAAAGTAATAAAAAGAAGCAATAATAAGAACAAGATTTTTTTTTTAATTTTTATTTTTGACTTGAAAGACATGACATCTTGGAATTGTGAGAATTTTAATATTGGTAATTCTATATTTTATCCTCCTTATGCATATAGTGGAGCAAACCACCGATGACAAAATTATCAAAATATTCCCGAGAGCAAGTTATGTTCACCAACTCAATCTTATGTGTGTGTCACGACCCAAATTTCTTACCCTCGGGAGTCGTGATGGCGCCTACTTTTGAAAGCTAAGCAAGCCAACTACTACGATTTTAACACATTAGCAATTAACCCAAACAAAGATAAATAATAACTCAAGCTAAGCAGGTATAAAGTGCGGAAGTGCTATAACAAATTCAAATACTCTAATACATATCTACCTACGAATCTGGTGTCACAATTTTACGAACATCTACGAATTTTTACAAACACTGGTTTAGAATAAAAAGTACAATTGTTCTCAAAATAAAAATAGACAGCGGAAAGTTAAACATAGAAGGGGACTTCAGGCTCTGCGGATGCCAGCAGATCTACCTTGGTCTCCCTGGACTGAAGGCAGCTACCTCAGCTACTCATTGGATCCGGCACCGAAATCTGCACAAAAGAGTGCAGAGTGCAGTATCAGTACAACAGACCCCATGTACTGGTAAGTGTCGAGCCTAACCTCATCAAAGTAGTGACGAGGCTAGGACACGACAACCATATAAATATGTGCAGTTAAATCATATACAAAAATAGAACCATAATAATAGGAATCAACAGATAAAGATGGGAAGGGGACATGCTACGAGGAATATCAAATACTAACAAGATCACAGTAGAAGAACATAAAGAACACCACAGTTAAATCAGCAGGAATAAGGGAAAATAGTAACACATGCACGATATCATCCTTCGTGCTTTTACTCTCGTCCTCACCATAAGAATCAACAGAATCGGCACGGCATCACCCTTCGTGCATTAAATCTCATAATCATGGCACGGTATCACCCTTCATGCATTAACACTCACAATATCTGCACGGTATCACCCTTCATTCTTTAACTCTCAAATCATGGCACGACATCACCCTTCATGCATTAACACTCACAATATCGGCACGACATCACCCTTCGTGCTTTAACACTCACTCACAATATCATGCACGACATCACCCTTCGTACGTTATACTCTTCCACACCCAAACAATTGAAATAATATATCATGGCAAGGGAATCAACAATATAAACAAAAACATCCCCGCAAGGGAATCAGCTATAACCAATCTCGTTCCAACAGTTACTCCACAAAACAAATCCCAACTCGAGCCAATACTCAACAATGGTTAATTACCAAGAAATTATAATGAATCATGTTCAACATTGATAATCATCAACCTAAGCATGGACAATACACAATAGAGTCACAATAATCATGGTATAAGACTCACGGGCATGCTTGACACCAACGTATAGATACTCGTCACCATGCCTATACGTCATATTCAACACCAACACGTAGCAATTAAGACCAAAACTCCTATTCCCTCAAGTTAAAGTTAGACCAAACACTTACCACAATTCCACGGACAAAAATCAAGCCCCAATTACCACTTTGCCTCTCGGTTCCACTTATAGTCCGCTTGTATCTAGTCATACTTTACTTAATAACATCAATAAATTCTAAATAAACCAACTCTAAAGCATGAAAATAGATTTCCCAATGTTTTTTTCCAAAAAGTCAAAAATTGACCCCGGGCTCGCTTGGTCAAAACACAAAGTTCGAACCAAAACCCGATCAACTATTCACCCTCGAACTCAAATATGCAATTAGTTTTAAAATCGGACCTCAACTTGAGGCCCAAATTTCCAAAATTCAAAAATCCCAACTTCTACCCAAAAACTCCCAATTTCCCATGAAAACCCTAGATTTTGAAGTGAAATCATGTATAAAGATGAAATAGATTGAAGAAACGGAGTGAAAATTCATTTACCTATGATTTGGGAATAACTTTCTCTAGAAAAATCGCCCTTAGGAGTTTAGATTTTGAAAATTTGAAGACTAAAGTGAAAACCTCGTCCAAGACCCCTTTTACTCAACTGCAGATGTCATAATTGAGACTGGAGCTTCATATTTGCGAAGCTCGCAAATGCCAGAAAGGCATCGCAATTGCGAACCTTTCTCTTACCTGTTGCCATCGCAAATGCGAAAATTCCCCTGCCCTGTTGACTTCACAAATGCGAAGGGTTGTTTGCAAATGCGAACATATGCTGGCCAAGGCATCTTCGCAATTGCGATAAAGCCCCTTGTAATTGCCAAGCCTGCCATGCTCGCAATTGCGAAGCCTGACCTCGCAATTTCGAGATCAGAGGCTGCACCAAAAAACCTACAACAACCATTTCTCTAAGTCCAAATTCACTTTGTGGCTATCCAAAACTCACCCGAGCCCTCAGGGCTCCAAACCAAACATGGACGCAAGTCTAAAAATATCCTACAGACTTGTTCGTGTGAGCAAATCATCAAAATAACATCAACAACTATGAATTTAACCCCAAGTTCATGAAATTCATAGGATAGTTCAATTTTTTTATTTTCTCAACCTAGGGTCCGATTTATATCAAATCAACTCCGATTCTTACCAAATTTTACAGATAAGTCTTAAATATTATAGTGGACATGTATCAAGCTCCAGAACCAAAATACGATCCCGATACTATCAAGTCCCAACACTATTTAATTTCTAAAAATCTTTATATTTTCTAGCAAATAATTTTCTTTAAAAAATCATTTCTCGAGCTAGGGACTTCGTAATTTGATTTCGGGCATATGCCCGAGTTTTATTTGTTACTACGGACCTTATGGGACCATCGAAATACGGGTCCGGGTCTGTTTACCTAAAATATTGACCGAAGTCAACTTAATTCTATTTTAAAGGCAAAACTTAGCAAATTTCTCAAATTTTCACATAGGCTTTATGGATATATGCCTGGACTGCGCACACAAATCGAGATAAAACAAAATGAGGTTTTTTAAGGCCTCGAAACACAGATTTGACTTCTAAAATAAGAGATGACCTTTTGGGTCATCACAGTATGGAATGTGTATGATATGTGTGGTGGTCAAGATGGTCACCTTCATGGTTGTGCTTATATTTCTTATCTTCCCCCAACCCCTTACTTTAATGGTTCTTTTTTTTTTGTTGTAAAGTTAATAGGAATAAAGAAGAGATCAACGATATGCTAAGGTTTCTTGTGGAACAAAATAATGAAAAACAACTGCGCATACAAAGGTAAAATGCTACTATTCGCAACCTGGAGGCACAAGTGAGTCAACTAGTTGAAGCATTTAGTACTCAGCAAGCGAATATTGTGGATAGTAGCCAAGGAAAGCATGAATTAGATGTTGAAATTGAGGTTCAAATGGATGAGGTCAGAGTAGAAAACCAACAATCAAACCAACTAGAATTTGAGGATGTCGATGTTGAAGAAGTAATACTAGAGTCAATTAGGGACGTTGAAGATACAAATTTAGTTGACTCTAGTGTGATTGGTGTTGAGGAGGTTAAAAATCTTGAAGTTCATGTATTTGAGCTTGTTAGATCTCATTCCAAACACTTCTCTACATTATGTTCATATGGTGAAATGGAAACAGATCCGTATGAGCCAATGCAAAGAGTCAAAGGAAGAGGTTGATAAGCCCTATATTTTGAAAATTTCATCATTGTCTAGGCAAAGTGACACTCCTCGGTTGAAAGCCAAAATGTGCATAAAAATCATTTAATTTTTGGCTCGCAAAAAGTTGTATCGCCCAAAGAGCATGATCATAGAGCAGGATCAAAACTTGGAGTCTAATTCATAAGTTCAAAGTAGAGGTAGAAAGTGATTCATGTCGTGTCACGATGTTAAATTAAGCGCTTGTTGGGAGTAAACCCAACTTTAATGCTTCCTTTAATTTTATTTTTTTTATTTTTTTAATTGTATTATTTTTGTAGTGTCGAATTTTGGTTTTCTAGGAGCATGGAAAGCAAAATTACTAGAAGGATGCAATAACAAACTTGATGGTTGGAACTAAGTGTGAGGTACTCACACGAAGGACTAGGTTTGGGAGAAGTTTGAGTACCCTATGAGTTGCTAGTGCATTGGCCTTTGGCCTAACAAGGATTTTTTTACCCTCTTATTAGTTATGGTGTAAATTGGGGAGAATGCACAATTTTAAGTATGGGGTGGGACGATTGTCTGAGCAACTTTCTTTGTTATTTTAGTTGTGTTTGTTTAATTGATTAATGTTTCTTTTTAGAAAAATGGAAAATAATGAGCTTTTCCTGACAATGGAAATTCTGGACAGCTTTCTTGAGGGATTTAAGTATAAAGAAAAAACAAGATTTTCGTTGTAGGTAGTATAGTACACCCCCCCCCTGATTTTTCTTTGTGCCACGGTTCCTTTTCAAGGGTTTTGTTTGAACCGGGTGTAGTTATTTTTTTGGAGTAGGAGCCATTGTAATAGGAATTGAATTAAAGCAATATCTCTTGACTTTGTTATGCTTTGAGAATAGTGAGTACTTTGTTGTCACGCTTAGGCTCAGTTTTTGACTCTTGTATAAGTATCTTAAATCGTATAATCTTAACTTTGCTTAACTATTTTGACTAGAATGCCTTGATGAAACCAATCCCGAGTGAGTTATCTGCCATGTGTGTGTGATGTTTGTGTGTTATTATGTGCATTGCATTTGATGTCTAGAACTTGCCCGTGTATTTGTAAAGCGAAATAGTAGTTTTGTTTAGTCTTAGAAGTCATATATGTGTTTCTTTGTTGGGCCAGATATATATAGTTGTGATGACCCGAAAGTTCATCACTTGTTTTAGAAATAAATTCAGTATTTTGAGGCCTAAAAACCTTCTATTTGTCTCACCTCGATTTGCGCGTGCAGTCCGAGCGTGCATCTGGAAAGTCATTATGTGAAAATATGTGAAAAATGGTAAATTTTGCTTTTAAAATGAATTTGAGTTGAATTCGGTCAATATTTTGGGCAAATGGACCCGGACTCGTGATACGACGGTCCCGGAGGGTCCATAGGAAAATATGGGACTTGGGCATATGCCCGAAATTGAATTCTGAGGTCCCAAGCCCGATGAATGAATTTTTAAAGAAAATTATTTTCCGAAATATATATGAGTTTTTGGAAATTTCAATATTTTTGAAATTGATGGTATAGGGCCTGTATCTTGGTTCCAGAGTCCGGTACAGGTCTTATATCACATTTAGATTAAGCATGTAAAATTTTGGTAAGAAACAGACTTGAAATGACATGAATCGGACCCTCGGTTGTGAAATTTGAAACTTAAGTGTTCTTTGATTTTGATGCTAAATTCGTTGTTAAAGGTGTTAGTTTGGTGATTTGATCGCACAAATAAGTCCATAGGATATTTTTTTTGGGTTAGTATGCATGTTTGGTTTGGAGCTCCGAGGGCTCGAGTGAGTTTCGGATGGGTTTTAGGATGTTTTTAAACTTAGAAAAGTTACAGGTTTTCAGTTTCTAGTATTCTGGACTTTTGTACTTCGTGTTAGCGGAAGGACTCTCGCGAGCGCGAAGGGTAAGTAAGGCTAAAGGATTTTTTCTTCTACGTGAACGCGAAACTTAGGATGTGAACGTGAAGCTGTATGGGTTAGGCACTCGCGAAAGTGTAGGGTTAGTGGCCTAGGGGAGGGATTTCATATTTGTTCTACGCGAATGCGACCATCTGACCGCGAACGCGAAGCTCTAGGAGCTGAAGCTCTATGAACACGAGCCGTTGAATGCAAATGCGATGGTTAGCTGGGCCTGACCCATCGCGAAGGCGATAAAGGCCTGCCCAGTCATTATAAAACAATAGCAAAAATGGGCAGAACCCATTTACTTCATATTTTCGAAATTTGGGAGCATTGAGGCGATTTTCAAAGAATAAGTTCTTCCCCAAAGCATTGGTATATGATTCTAAACCCATTTCTTTCGATTACCCATTGCATTTCATCAATTTTCATCCTAAAATCTAGTGTTTTTATGGTACAAAATAGGAATTTTGGTAAAGTTAGGGATTTTTGACTAATTGGGATCTAGACCTTATCTGGGGTCGGATTTCGAAACAAATTGCATATTCGGGATCGTCGGTGAATATGTGATCGGGTTTTGGTCTGAACCTCGAGTTTTGACCAAGCGGGCTCGGGGTCAATTTTTGACTTTTTGGGAAAAATGATAGAAAACCTATTATTATGCATTGGGTATGAATTCTTTAGCATTTATTGATGTTGTTAAATTAACTTGGACTAGATATAAGTAATTTGGAGGCGAATTCTAAAAGGAAAGCAGTGTTTGAGGCTTAAGTTGGCCATGGAAGTTTGCGGTAAGTGTTTGGTCTAACCTTTGCTTGAGGGATTAGGAGTTGTATCTTATTTTCTATAGGCATAATACATACGGGGACACCTAAAGTTGGCACGATCTTTCACGTAGACACTTAAACTAGGACTCTTTCCAATTAGACACGTTTCTTAGGCAATTCTCATACCAATTAGACACGTTTTTTGCTGGCTTATTAATTATTGTGTAGGGATTTGCAACAACTTTGAATGAAGTTTTATCCAATGCTAAATTTAGAATGTGTGCCAGGCATATCTGGTCTAATTGGCATAAGAAACGGAAAGGAGAGGAAATGAGAAAACAGTTTTGGAGGTGCTTTAAATCTAGTTATAAAGTTAAGTTTATTTGTAAGGATATTTGTAGGGATTTGTTATGTTATACAAAAATGTCATCGGTTAGAGCCTAGTTTAAGTGTCTAATTGGTATCAGAATTGCCTAAGAAACGTGTCTAATTGAAAAAAGGCTTAGTTTAAGTGTCTAAGTGAAAGATCGTGCCAACTTTAGGTGTCTCCGTATGTATTACGCCTTTTCTATATGTTAACTATGGAGTATGACGTATAGGCATGATTACAAGTATCTATAAGTTGGTGTCAAGCATGCCCGTGAGTATTGTATTGTAACTGTTATGACTCCGTTGTGGTTTATTCGTGCTTCATATGAGGATTATCATTATTGTTCCCTTGGGGGGATGTTGTTGTCATATTATTGCTCCCTTGTCAGGACATTGTGTTTATATTATTGTTCCCTTGTGGGGATGTTGTTTTTATATTATTGTTCCCTTGCGAGGATATTATTGTTATATTATTGTTCTCTTGCCAGGATGTTGTTATTATATTATTGTTCCCTTGTTGGGATTCTTTTATGATTGGTGTTGATATATGAAATGAGATCGGGTTGCACGCCTACAATGGTACTATATGAAATGGGAGTGGGTTGCATGCCTGCAACGGTACTATATGAAATGGGAGCGGGTTGCACGCCTGCAATGGTACTATATGAAAGGGGAGCGGATTGCACGCATGCAACAGTACTATATGAAATGGGAGCGGGTTGCACGCATACAATAGTATTATATGAAATGGGAGTGGGTTGCATGCCTGCAATTGTATTATATAATTTGGGATCAGGTTACACATCTGCACCGGTATTATATGTGCACTTGTTTCTTATTTCCTTATTTTTTGCTAGTAATTGAGTTATGCCGTTCTTTGCTTTTCTCTATCGGTTTTTGCTGTTGCCTGATATACCCCATAGCATATTTCCCACTTCTATATTTAACTCTAAATATTTGCTGTTATTTTTCCGCTGTATATACTTAATTGCACAGGTTAATTTGGTAGTCTGATCCTATCCTCGTCACTACTTCACAGAGGTTAGGCTAGGCACTTACCAACACATAGGGTCGGTTGTGCTGATACTACACTCTGCACTGTGTGCATATATTGATATTGGAGTGTTTGGACCACAATGAGGTTGCTGTCTTCAGTCCATTCAGGCGACCCGAGGTAGTCCTGCAGATGTCCGCAGGCCTTGGCGTCTCCTCCTATCATTTTTCTTTATGTTTTTACTTATTCAGAGACAGATTTGTGTATTTCTATTCAGACCTTATTTGTAGTATTCTTAGATAGTCCGTGACTTGTGACACCAAATTATGGGTAGTGTTGTACTTCAGATTATGTAGCCATGTTTGGTTAAACTACTAAGTTTTCGTATTCAGCATTTCTGGTTAATTAATTTATTCTACCGTTTAATCACTTATTACTTTGAATTTTTGAACATGCTTAATAAAAAGGGTAATGAATTTATAATACTCGGCTTGCCTAGCTTTCCCGAGTAGGCGCCATCACGATTCCCGAGGGTGGGAAATCCGGGTCGTGACAAGTTGGTATCAGAGCTCTAGGTTACTTAGGTCTCACAATTCATGGACAAGCATAGTAGAGTTTGAGGGATCGATACGGAGACGTCTGTATTTATCATCAGAGGCTACAAAGTTAGGAAAAACTTCACATCTATTCTTTTCTATCGTGCGATTTAGTTTCTCAATGCTAATTTAATTTTTATTCTGTTCTTTCGCAGATGACGAGAACACGTGCTTCCTCATCCACTAATCAGCAGCCCGAGCACCCACAAGCAGCTCCTACGAGGGGCAGAGGGTGAGGCCGAGCCCGTGCTTGAGGCCGAGTTAGGGGCAGAGCTCAGCCCAGAGCAGTAGCAGCGGCGGAGCCTCAGGTTGAGTATGATGATAAGGTTCCGGCCCGGGCAGTTCCGGTGGGCCCAGCTTAGATCCCAAAGGGGTTTATTGCTACCCCAGTACTCCAGGATGATCTGGACCGTCTAGTGGACCTTATGGAGAGTGTCACCCGAGCAGGCTTGCTTCCTATAGCACCAACCGTCTCTCAGGAAGGAGGAGGAGCCCAAACTCCTGCTACTCGCACTCCGAAGCAGATGGCTCCCCGATTTCAGACTCCAGCAGCTCAACCAGTTGGAGCAGTTCAGCCGGGTGTGGTGGCTCAGACCGGTGATGGAGCAACTATGTCTGCTGATTCCTTGTGGAGATTGGACAGGTTTACCAAGCTCTTCACTACCACTTTCAGCGGTGCATCTTCTGAGGATACCCAGGATTGTTTAGACAACTGTCATGAGGTTCTCAAGAATATGGGGATAGTGGAGACCAATGGGGTCGACTTTGCTACTTTTTGATTTTCTAGATCCGCCAAAACCTTGTGGAGAGATTATTGTTTGGCTAGACTAGTTGGGTCACCAACTCTAACTTGGGATCAGTTTTCTCAGCTCTTTCTAGAGAAGTTTCTTCCTATCACTCAGAGAGAGATCTATCGGAGGTAGTTTGAGCGTCTCCAGTAGGGTTCTATAACTTTTACTCAGTATGAGACCGGGTTTATTGATTTGGCCCATCATGCTCTTCTTATAGTTCCTATTGAGAGAGAGAGAGAGAGAGAGAGAGAGAGAGAGAGAGAGAGTGAGGAGATTCATTGAGGACTCGTTCAGCCTATTTGACTTCAGATGTTTAAGGAGACGGGAAGTGAAATTTCTTTCCAAGAGGCGGTCAATGTGGCCAGGAGGGTCGAGATGGTTCTTTCACATGGGGGTAGTCAGGGGTTTGACAAGACACCTCGTTATTTAGACAGATTTAGTGGTGCCTTGTCTAGACGCATGGATTCGTATGGTAGAGGCCATCTTCCTAGGACTTTTCAGTTAGAACTTCATGCTTCTCACGGTGCCCTAGATGATCGTGGTTCTCACATGCAGTATTCCGATCAACAGTCTTATAGTGCATCGCCATCTCCTATTAGTGCACATCCGCTTCAGAGTTTTCAGGGTCGTCAGTTCCAACAACCGAGGGCTTGTTTTACTTATGGAGACATGAGGCATATTACTAGATTTTTCCCTCGAGCATCGAGCAGTTCTCAACACCAGGGTTCCCATGCCATAGTTCAGGCACCGAGTGTTCCACCACCCACTCAGCCAGCTAGAGGTGGAGGTAGAAGTGCTAGAGGTGGAGGTAGAGGTATTAGAGACAGAGCTCAGGCTGCTAGAGGTGGAGTCCAGCCAGCAGCATGCCGTCCCAGAGATATAGTTCAGAGTGGTGGGGCCCAGCCCCGATATTATGCTCTTTCAGCTAAGCCTGAGGCTGAGACTTCCGATGCAGTTATCACAGGTATTATTTTGGTTTGTCGTAGAGATACTTCAGTTCTATTTGACCCAGGGTCTACATACTTATGTGTCATCTTATTTTGCACAGTATCTGGTTATACCTAGTGATTCTTTGAGCGCTCCTGTATATGTGCCTACACCGATGGGTGATTCTATTATGCTAGATCGTGTCCATTGTTCATGTGTAGTTGTGATTGGGGGTCTTGAGACTCATGTAGATTTGTTAGTTTTGGACATGGTTTATTTTAATATCATATTGGGGATGGACTGGTTATCACCTTACCACGTGATCTTGGACTGTCATGCCAAGATTGTGACCTTAGCCTTGCCGGGGTTTCCTCGTTTAGAGTAGAGAGGGACTCCTGTCATTTCACCCATAGTGTTATTTCATATATGAAGGCTCGACGTATGGTCGAGAAGGGGTGTTTGGCCTATTTGGCATATGTTTGTGATTCTAGTGCTGAGGTTCCTTTTATGGATTCTGTGCCTATTATTCGTGTGTTTCATGAGGTATTTCCTTCAGACTTGCCAGGTATGACACCCGACAAGGATATTGACTTCTGCATTGATTTGGCTCCGGGCACTCAACCCATTTCCATCCTGTCGTATCGTATGGCCCGCCTGAGTTAAAAGAATTAAAGGAGCAGTTGCAAGACTTGCTTGAGAAAGGCTTCATTAGACCTAGTGTCTCGCTTTGGGGTGCGTCGATGTTGTTTGTTAAGAAGAAGGACAGATCGATGCGAATGTGTATGTATTACCAGTAGTTGAATAGGGTTACAATCAAGAATAAGTATCCATTGCCGAGGGTTGATGATTTGTTTGATCAACTTCAGGGTGCCAAGGTATTTTCGAAGATTGACTTGAGATATGGATACCATCAGTTGAGGATTAGGGCATCCAATGTCCCGAAGATAGCTTTCTGCACTCGGTACGGGCATTATGAGTTCTTGGTTATATCATTCGGGTCGACAAATGCCCCAGCAGCCTTTATGGATTTGATGAACTGAGTGTTCAAGCCCTACTTGTATTCTTCGTGATAGTCTTCATTGATGACATTTTGATTTATTCCCGCAGCCGGGAGGAGCATGAGCAACATCTGAGAGTTGTTCTTCAGACTTGAGAGATAGTCAGTTGTATGCTAAGTTTTCGAAGTGCAAGTTTTGGTTGGGTTCAGTTGCTTTCTTGGGTCATGTTATGTCAGCAGCGGGTATTCAGGTAGATCCAAAGAAGATAGAAGCAGTCAAGGACTGGCCTAGACCGACATCAGCTATAGAGATCCGAAGTTTCTTGTGTTTGGTAGGCTATTATCGTCGATTTGTGGAGGGGTTTTCATCTATTGTTGCCCCTATGACCAGGTTGACCCAAAAGGGTGCCCAGTTCAGGTGGACAAACGAGTATGAGGCGAGATTTCAGAAGCTCAAGACAGCTTTGACTACGGCGCCGGTGTTGGTTTTGCCCACAGGTTCAGGGCCATATACAGTTTATTGTGATGCATCTTGTATTGGACTTGGTGCGGTGTTGATGCAGGATGGCAAGGTTATTGCTTATGCTTCACGTCAGTTGAAGATTCATGAGAAGAATTATCCGATCCATGATTTGGAGTTAGCAACCATTATTCACGAGCTGAAGATTCGGAGGTGCTGGTTCATGGATCACTAGAGTTTGCAATACTTGTTCAAGAAGAAGGAGTTAAATTTGAGGCAAAGGAGGTGGTTGGAGCTATTGAAACACTATAATATCACAATCTTATATCATCCAAGGAAGGCCAATATGGTGGCTGATGCTTTGAGCAGGAAGTCAACCAGTATGGGCAATCTTGCGTATATTTTGGTCTGTGAGAGACCGCTTTCTTTGGATGTTCAGGCTTTGGACAATCAGTTCGTGAGGTTGGATGTTTCGGTGCCCAACCGTGTATTAGCTTGTATAGTCTCTCGTTCTTCTTTAGTGGAGCGTATCCGAGATTGGTAGTATGATGATCCTCATTTGTGTGTCCTCAGAGACACGGTGCATCACGGTGGTGCCAAGCAGGTTACATTAGGAGATGATGGAGTTTTGAGGATACAAGGTCGTATTTGTGTGCCTAATGTGGATGGACTTCGGGAGTTGATTCTAGAGGAGGCCCATAGTTCCCGGCACTCTATTCATTTGGGCGCCGCTAAGATGTATCAGGATTTGCGGCAGCATTATTTTGGAGGATGATGAAAAAGGATATTGTTGTGTATGTGGCTCGGTGTTTGAATTGTCAGCAGGTAAAGTACGAACATTAGAGGCTTGGTGGTTTGTTTGAGAGGATTTAGCTTCCCGAGTGGAAGTGGGAGCGTATCACTATGGATTTTGTTGTTGGACTCCCACAAACTCAGAGGAAGTTCGATGCATGTGGGTAATTGTTGATAGGCTGACCAAGTCAGTGCATTTCATTCCTGTGGCAGTCTTCTATTCTTCCGAGAGGTTATCTTAGATCTATATCCGGGAGATTGTTCGTCTTCATGGTGTGCCCGTGTATATCATTTCTGATCGAGGTACGCAGTTTACCTCGCATTTCTGGAGAGAAGTTTAACATGAGTTGGGCACACGGGTCGAGTTAAGCACAGCATCCATCCTCAGACGGATGGGCAGTCCGAGCATACTATTTATATTTTTGGAAGATAAGCTCCGAGCTTGTATCATTAACTTTGGAAGCTCGTGGGATCAGTTTTTGCCTTTAGCGGAGTTTGCCTACAACAACAGCTACCGGTCGAGCATCCAGATGGATCCTTATTAGGCTTTATATGGTAGGCGGTGTCGGTCACCGGTTGGGTGGTTTGAGTCGGGAGAGACTCGGTTGTTGGGTATAGATCTAGTACAGGATTCCTTGGACAAGGTCAGGATTATTCAGGATAGGCTTCATACAGCTCAGTCCAGGCAAAAGAGTTATGCCGACCGTAAGGTTCATGATGTGGCATTCAAGGTCGGCGAGCGGGTATTGCTTCGAGTGTCATCTATGAAGGGCATGATGAGATTTGGAAAGAAGGGCAAGCTTTGCCCAGGTTAATTGGCCTGTTTGAGATTCTGGATTGAGTGGGAGAGGTAGCTTACAGACTTGCATTGCCGCCGAGCATATCAGTCGTGCATCTAACGTTTCACGTGTCCATGCTTTGTAAGTATCACGTCGATCCATTCCATGTGTTAGACTTCAGCACTGTCCAGTTAGACAAGATCTTGTCCTAAGAGGAGGAGCCGGTAGCTATTTTAGACCAGCAAGTTCATTAGTTGAGATCAAAGAGTTTCCCTTCTGTTCGTGTTCAGTGGAGAGGTCAGCCTGCTGAGGCATCGACTCAGGAGTCTGAGTTCGACATGCAGAGCCGTTATCCCCATCTTTTCTCTGACTCATGTACTTCCTTCTTATGTCCATTCAAGAATGAACAGTTGTTTTAGAGGTCAAGAATGTGATGACATAAATTATGTGTTCCGAGGCCTAAAATTCTCCTATTTGTCTCACCTCAATTTGCATGCGCAGTCCGAGCATGTATACGAGAAGTCATTATGTGAAAATCTATGAAACGGTAGGGACTTTTATGGCCTAATAGTATAACGGGGGACAATTTTAAATAATTTACCATAGTACAAGGATATTTCAGACCCTTTTCCGTTTTTATTATATTATTATTCCCTTGCTGGGATTATTTTATGATTGGTGTTGATATATGAAATGGGAGCAGGCTGCACGCCTGCAATGGTAATATATGAAATGGGAGCGGATTGCACGCCTGCAATGGTACTATATAAAATGGGAGCGGGTTGCACGTCTGCAACGGTACTACATGAAAGGGGAGCGGGTTGCATGCCTGCAACGGTACTATATAAAATGGGAGCGGGTTGCACACCTGCAATGATATTATATGAAATGGGAGCGGGTTGCACACCTGCAGTGGTACTATATTATTTGGGATCGAGTTGTACGCCTGCAACGGTATTACATGTGCACTTGTTTCTTATTTCATTATCTTTTGCTAGTAATTGAATTATGGCGTTCATTGCATTTCTCTATCGGATTGTTTTGTTGCCTGATATACCCTGCAATATATTTTCCCCTCCTATCTTTAACTGTTAATATTTGCTATTATTTTCCCGCTGTATATACTTAACTGCACAAGTTTATTTGGTAGTCTGGTCCTAGCCTTGTTACTACTTTGCTGAGGTTAGGCTAGGCACTTACCAGCACATGGAGTCGGTTGTGCTGATACTACACTCTGCACTGTATACAGATACTGATACAGAGCATTTGGATCGCAGTGAGGGTGCTGTCTTCATTCCATTCAGGCGATCGAGGTAGTCCTGCAGACGTCCGCAGGCCTTGGTATCTCCTCCTATCATTTCTCTTTCTGTTTTTACTTATTCAAAGACAGATTTGTATATTTCTATTCAGACCTTATTTGTAGTATTCTTAGATAGTCCCTGACTTGTGACACTAAATTCTGGGTGGTGTTGTACTTTAGATTATGTAACAATGTTTGGTTAAACTATTAAGTTTTTGTCTTTCGCATTTCCGTTTAATTAATTTATTCCGCTGTTTAATCACTTATTACTTTGAATTGTTGAACATGCTTAATAAAAAGGGTAATGAATTTATAATACTCGACTTGCCTAGCTTTCACGAGTAGGCTCCATCACGATTCCCGAGGGTTGGAAATCCGAGCCGTGATAATAGTTTACTCGCCAAATTGTTATGTAACGTAGTTAGCCCCTTTGAGTATGTAATCCTATTTCTTTGGCAACCACATTACAATCCTTACCCTTTGTTTGGATTAACTATCTATTTGAACCTTTTCACCTCTTGTGAGCACATGAATTGTTATGAACTTTGTAAAAGTTAAAGTGTAGGGTGGTTGGTTTGGCTTTTGAGTGGAACTAATGAAATAAGGAGAAAGGTGCACTATGTTGAAAAAAATAAAAACCACTTGAATTGAAAAAAAAGTTGTATTGTTGTGAAAAAAGTATTCGTTGACAGTGGTGACTCTTGATGTAATTGTACTTAAAAAAGTATGGAGTTAATATACATTGATAATAAGGTGGAGTTATGGTTTGACGTAAGTATATGGGTTTTAAATGCTAAAGTGCATGTATTAAAGTGCTTGGGGGGTGTAGTTCGCTCTTATATGCAAATGTATCCTACCCGACCCGCAGCATATATTACAACCAAGTAAAGCCCTACTTGATCCTAGACTGAATGAGCTTGATTAGTAGAGTAGTACACTACGGAAAAGCCTATGGTACATCTTTTATGGCATATGAATGTTATTTCTTAGCTTGAGTGAATTCTTTCTATCTTGAGTTCCTGATTGTTCTTAAATTTTATTGTGTGTGGAATTACTTTCTTTCGTTGAGTGAGGGCACTTGATTCATGAAGGAAAGATAATGTAGTTGACCTCTATGTTAGAGTAAGTGAGTGAGTTGTAAATAATGCATGGTACTTGTGAGTCAAATCTTGAGGTGAAGATGTTATACCCTTTTGCTTAGTCTATTTTTGTCACGACCCTAAAAATGACCCGGTCGTGATGGCGCCTATCGTAAAACTAGGCCAGCCGACACAAATCCCAAATCCAACCAGAATTTCATAAAAAGTCATTTTAAGCCATTAATTAACTAAAAATATCATAATATTAGTTTAAATAACTAGTGCGGAAGAAAATAACACAAGCCCGATATCGGGGTGTCACAAGTCACGAGCAACTACCACTATGTCTCAATACAATAAAGTCTAACAAAGTCTGGAAGACAAAACTAAATGAATCTAGGGAAGATATGAGGGAGAAAAATAGGGCTGCGAATGCCATGCAGCTACCTTGTCGACTCCAAAATCCCGATGAATGGATAATCAATGCTCACTATCACGACCCACAACTCCTAGATCTGCACACAAGGTGCAGGGAGTAATGTGAGTACGCCAACCCAGTAAGTAATAAAAGTAAAAGCAGTTGAGCAATAAGAAATCAGGTTATTCCACATCATAACATTACAGCTAACAGTATATTTCAAAACAACACAAAAATCAATTAATTCGTGAAAACAATGACTAAAATAATAGGAATGTAAACTGCCCTCGGGCAAGACAAGTACCATAAACCTCCCCTCGAGCAAAATATCAACAGAACCAACAACCAACCCCTCGGGCAACAACATAATCAAGATCAGCCCCTCGTGCAGCATCACATCACACACACTGGGTACCCGCGCTCTCTGGGGGTGTTCAGACTCCGGAGGGGCTCCTACAGCCCAAGCGCTATCACAAGCCATCTCGTGGCATAATAAATCAGGCCCTTGGCCTCTCATCTATCACAAATCAGTATAACATGCTGCGGCGCATAACCCGATGTTATGATATCCTCACAACACAGGCCCTCGGCCTCACTCAGTCAGAGATCTCTCAAGCCCCTCGGGCTAACAGTAAAATAGGTGCTCGGCTCAAAATATCATTTATGGAATCAAACGAAGTAAGTAAATCCGAGTTATGAAATCAGTAAAAACATAGCATAACTGGGTGAAAATATTAAACCAAATACGGTGAGGAAACAGTAGTAAAAAAACCCTAAGGTTCCAAAAAGTCGGCATAAGGCCCAAATACGCCATTCATCCCCAAACATAGTAATACTTTCCAAAATACAATAATATCAAACAGTTTTTAATCAAATATGCGACTTAATAGTCTTACGGGATAGACCAAGTCACAATCCCCAATGGTGCATGAGCCCACGCTCGTCATCTAGCATGTGCATCACCTCAAAGTAGTGAAACGATGTGAAATATGGGGTTTCATACCCTCAGGACAATATTTACAATCATTACTTACCTCAAATCAGTCCAAACTCTAGCCCGTGATGCCTTTGCCTCTCGACTCATCCTACAAATGCTCCACATATAACCAAAACCAGATTCATGCCACCAAGATAAGCTAAAGGAACAAAGCCCACGCGAAAATAATCAAATTACATCAAAAACACGAAATTGGCAAAACCCGACCCCTAAGCCCATGTCTTAGAATTTGATAAAAATCACATCACTAGAATCCTTATCCTCCCACGAGTCTATGCATACCAAGAACATCAAAATCGGACCCCAAATGGCCCCTCAAATCCGCAATGGAAACTCTCTAATACCAAGCCCTAATTCTCCAAATTTTACCCCTTAATTTCCAATAATTTATTGCCTAATTAGTAAGAAAATGCCATAGAATCGAGTATTGAGTTCAAAAATCTTACCTCCAAGCGTTAGCCCTTGAATCGCGCTTCAAATCCTCTCAAAAAGCTCTCAACTCGTCTAAAGAATGGTGGAACAAGGCTGAAAATCGTCCAGGAAGGCTTATATATTTTCTGCCCAGGCATTTCTGCACCTGCGACCAAAATCTCGCTTCTGCGGACCGCACTAGCGATCATCCTAACTGCATCTGCGGTTTTTCATTAATTCCATGGAAACCGCACCTATGACCTATGTCTCGCACCTGCGGGCTCTCAGATTTAGTTCAGACCTCTGCTCATGCGGCCTTGCCGCTTCTGTGACCATCAAAAACCTCATGCGATCGTCGCACCTGCGGTTCCGAATCTGCAGGTGGGGAAACAACACAAGCAGAAAATTTTACAGCTCTACATAACTTCCAAATCTTTCGTCAACCCTCCGAATCCATCCTGAGGCCTCCTGAACCTCAACCAAAAATATGATAAAGTCATATACCATTATTCAAACTTATACCAACCCTCATAACACTCAAAACAATGCCCAAACACCAAATCACCCTCGGACTCAAGCCTAAGGCTTCCAAAATTTCCAAATTCCGCTAACGATAAAAAATCTATCAAACCTCATCCGAATGACTTGAAATTTTGCATACACGTCACAAATGACATAACGGACCTACTCCAATTCCCGAATTCCAATCTGACCCTGATATCGAAATTTCCACTACCAACGGGAAAAATGCCAAATTTCCAACTTTGCCAATTCAAGCATAAATCTGCCACGGACCTCCAAATTACATTCCGAACACGTTCCTAAGTCCAAAATCACCCAACAGAGCAAATCAAATCATAAAAATTCAAATCCGAGATCGAATACTAAAAATTCAAGATTGGGTCAAACCTTTCAAATTCAAAGCTACAAGTCGAGAATCATTCTTCCATATCTATTCCGATTAACCTGAAAAACAAAACCGATGACTTACATAAGTCATAATACACCTTACGAGGTTAGTAATGCCCGAGAACTGGCGAGTGAAGTGCAAATTCTCAAAACGACCGTACGAGTCGTTACATCCTCCCCCACTTGAACATACGTTCATCCTCGAACGTGCCCAGAGTTGCTCCACAAGCCAACGAATCATTGAATAACCTTACCATACACATACCCGGGGGTGATCCTACATCACCCTATCCAATATATGTCTAATAATGCAACATGACTGAAATTTTGCAATCCAACCAAGCCCATGAACCTTAGAACCAAATTTCCACTTCCAAAATTATCCATAAGATCAAAACCTTGCATCTATGCACTAAACACGTTGTATCAAGCCATAACTGAAATTCAAGATGAAATCACATGATATACCACATAACTCAAACTCTCATAATGATAACTTCTGATCACAGCAACTGCTCACATCAACACAAGACCGGTAATAAACCTCTTATTAAACAAAATCCTATTCCAACACTTTCGTATACTTCCAAAGATGAAAGAAACACGCAGAAGGTCATAACCATTCCTTAGATCAACCATTCATGAAGCTCTCTCTCCTTTGGCAAGGACCATAGTAAATTTCTAAGCCGAATACTGACGTTATCCTTCCAACATGCTGAAATGGAATCCGATAGTATTCATTTTAGATCTTAGTGACCTCATCTCATCCAACACGACTACTCTAGTCACACGACACATCAGTACAATCTAGATCCATAACACGTGCGACCCGTGCACAAATAATCAACAGTCCAAATGTACTCAAATCGTGGAAAAATGACTCAAATTAGAGAGTTATACCGCAAGCTCACCAGTACCACCACCATACAATGTTGAGAACCCATCACATATCGTAGAACCAGAACACACGAATCTAACCCGAAGGATCATACCTCCACCTAACTTTGTTGCAATGCACGACCCTATCCGAACACTGGTCTGCATGAAATACCTTAAGTCACTATGCTCAAAATCAACAACCACATGCAATTTGATGTCTAGAACCAAAAGGAAATCATCATAACCACAATGAAGCAAATGACATAACACCACACCAACATGGAAGGACACAACTGATACGCCATCCACCGAGCAATACCCAATACTCTTCCCGCTTGAATTCTACTATGAGATCCCAATAGAACCGTACCATGTGTGCCTATATCCAACAAATCATAATGCCTCGCAACATGGAAAGGTAACTCATAGATCACCCCAGAATACTAACCTCAATAATAATCAAAGCAATACATCTCTCAACAATAGCAACTCGGAGTCAACAAAGCCGACTCGATGCAGAATACACATCCATATTGGCCTACCAATGAACCCATTAGCAAGGAGTTCCTAAATCTGCTCCTTTAACTCCTTTAACTCCGCCGGTGCCATATGATACGGTGCCCAACACCAAATCAATACCGAAATCAATAACCCTGTCTGGCGGCATGCTCGGCTTCATGAAACACATCCGAAAAATCCCTCACAAAGGCCAAATAAGAAGATAACCCTTCCCAACCATCTGCTGGGTAATATTAAATCACCCTACTGGGAACATAATCCGTCGAACCTCGCCACTCAATCCGTGGCATCCCCGACATAACCAACGTTATCGTCTTAGCACAATAGTCTAGAATAACACGACACGGAGACAACCAATCCATACCTAATATCACATCAAAATCTAACATATTAAGAAAAAATGGATCCACTCGGGTCTCCAAACCCCCGATATTGACCACACTAGGCCGACACACGCGACCCACAACCACAACATAGCCAGTTTATGAGAACTCCCAGTCTCCAAATCCATATAGCACATGAATCACCATATATGATCCCAACTTCACCGTCTAAATATATAACACACCCCTAATACCCAATCACTCTACAAGGGATACTCCTAAAATTCTTTTGTGCCACCAAGTAAACTCGAATATCAGTAGTCGATCAAACAAGAGAGTGCTGCAATACCTATAATGTATTATTAACTCAATCACATTGCCTTTCTCAAATGTATGCTCTTTTCAAGCCAAATCAATTAGAAATATCATTTGCCTAATCATCTGAAACTGCCTGTGCTGCCTAAGAATTTATGACTTTTCTTTCAGTACTGAACTATGACCTAACACATGCCAATCTCAATCCTACACAACATACCGCACATACTATGACATCCTATGATAAATGTGAGAACTTCATAATCCTTTCAAACCACAAGAAACTATGTACTCAACTAGCCAAGAACATTCCACTTTTCCATCTAGAAGAAAATCATTATACATCACATGCTCCTCATGCCAGTAGAAAATGTACATCTCTAACCGTGGTAGAAAACCACCAAGAACTCTCTAAATCCCATTTTCACAAAACCAAACCGTCATGACTGAATCCTTTTAGCTCATCCAAGATACGCAGGTCACCAAAATCCCAATAGCATTACAACGAGACATCTGTAGAAACTCATTACTTATAAGCACCCAAAGAACTAATCATATCCCTTACCATGCCGATCCGACCTATTACTAAGCTGTCCTATTTATCTTACGTTTCTTCTGATTTACCTTCGAATTGATACTTCTCCTTGCCATGATACCGCAATCCTCAATACAGACTCACCACACAAGACCCAAGAATAAAATGACATGTCTAAGGCTCAAAAGCCGCTAAATACTCTCTCAAATATCAACAATAGTACCACATTTTGAATACTTACCCTAAAGAGACTTCCTACGAATCTAAAGTCATTACCTTCACCTTCCTGATATATTCCATAATGATATAGAAATGTCCCAAGTCTTAACACCCTCCAATGCAACCTCAGTTTCTAGCCAAATACACATTGTGAAGATCCCCAAATTGCTATATGTAAATATTGAACCCTTCAAAACCACTCTCGAGAGTCATCCACTCTGCTCAAACCTCAATTAGACTGATCAAACGGACCAGAAGACCTGTGCTCCATCATCACTCCAACACCCCAGAATGTAACCCCACCTTAATGCGACCAAATAATTTCCTGGTCCATGCACATTACATCCTTCACCAATAACAACTCAAGTGATTCCATGATTATTATACACCCATAAAGCATAACACAACCCCTATCCAAAATTTCCTTTACTCGATTCATCCTCGATCTCAACCTCCGTAAACCATAACTGATTCACCAGTATGCCTCAAATTGGAACCAGCATAGCACATAATCGTGCAATCAACTAATCGATAGCAAACTTCCCCACTTGGCTCAAAGCCATAGATCAAAATACACAATAACTCATAATGCCTATACTCCAATATCTCCATAATACCATAGTGAGATTAAACTCAACCCTTAATAAGCTCGTGCAACATAATAAGCTCGTGCAACACAAGCCATCTAGTACTTTAAATCTTCTGCAAATTACCCTCGTAACAGTCAAGCCCACGCTTTTAAGCGATCCAAATTCTAGTTGCAACACATATATTTCACTGGTAGAAGAGTTCTTCCAACAAAGAACATAAGGATCACACAAACTTCAGAACACTCCGCAGGAGATAACCCACCTACTTCACCTCAAACAAACATCTCTTCATACCCTTCCACCGTCATAGACAACATGCAATCAATAAATCTTCCTAAGTCTAAAATCATATCGTAACATGAAATCTACTCCACTCCCCAATTGGACAACATGAAAAGATCCTTCACACACCCATAACTCGGGGCTATACATCCAATCAAGATGGAAATCGAGCACCAAATAGTTCTTTCTACCCTCAAGCAGACCCTTCTCGTCATATTCAAATCATATGAACATATTTCGCAGTCACATCATACTCATCGCATAGACAACCAGTCATCACTTCCACTAATAGGGACACTACCGAACATATAAATCCAGAAGCACGTGCTCACACAATCAACACCTCAGTGCTCAAGCTACAAACAGAGCCCGGCCTCAAGTCCTCTAGACTGGCCCAACATCAACACATAAAAATCACATACGAACTCGTGGAGGGAATTTAAAGAGTTACATTTCAAGCAGAATCAAGGATGCACAATAAGAATTCAAGAATGTGGGATTTTCTAAAGGATCTGCAGCCTCTCGAAGATAAGTACAGACGTTTCCGCATTGATTCGCGAGACTCTACTAAACCTGCTCATGAATCATGAGACCTATGTAACCTAAGCTCTGATACTAACTTGTCACGATCCTAAAATCGACCCGGTCGTGATGACGCCTATTGCGAAACTAGGCCAACTGACACAAACCCCAAATCCAACCAAAATTTCATAAAAAGTCATTTTAAGCCATTAATTAACTAAAATCTCATAATATAAGTTTAAATAACTAGTGTAGGAGAAAATAACACAAGCCCGACATCGAGGTGTCACAAGTCACGAGCAACTACAACTCTATCTCAATACAATAAAGTCTAACAAAGGCTGGAAGACAACACTAAATGAATCTAAGAAAGATATGAGATGGAAGAACAGGGTTGCGAACGCCATGCATCTACCTTGTCGACTCCTAAAATCCTACTGAATGGACAATCAAAACTCACTATCACGACCCGCAACTCCTAGATCTGCACACAAAGTGCAGGGATTAATGTGAGTACGCAAATCCAGTAAGTATTAAAAATAAAAGTAACTGAGCAATAAGAAATCAGGTTATTCCATGTCATAATACTACAACTAACAGTATATTTCCAAAATAGTAGAGAAAGCAATTAATTCGTGAAAACACCTCAGTTTCAGTAAAAACCTTTTTCCATTTAAAAACCAATTTCAATAGTTTCAAACAAGTGGTCAAAACAGTGAGTAAAACAAAAGGAATGTAAACCGCCCTCGGGCAAGACAACTACCATAAACGGCCCCTACGACAAAATATCAACAGAACTAGCCCCTCGGGCTATCATACAATCACTCATAATCAGCCTCTCGGGTAACAACATAATCAAGATCAGCCCCTTCGACAGTATCACAAAACACACACTGGGTACCCGCGCTCACTAGGGGTGTTCAAACTCTAGAGGGGCTCCTACAGCCCGAGCGCTATCACAAGCCATCTCGTGACTTAATAAATAAGGCCCTCGACCTCTCATATATCACAAATCAGTACAACATGCTGCGACGCGCAACCCGATCCCATGATATCCTCATAACACAGGCCCTTGGCCTCACTCGATTAGAGATCTCTCAAGCCCTTCGGGCTAACAGTAAAACAGGTGCTCGGCTCAAAATATCATTTATGGAATCAAACAGAGTAAATAAAATTGAGTTATGAAATCAGTAAAAACATAGCATAACTGAGTGTAAATATTAAACCAAAAACGGTAAGGAAACAATAGTAAAAAGCCACTAAGGGTCCAAATAGTATCACCAAGCCCCAACATGGTATTCAGCTCCAAACATAGTAATACTTTCCAAAATACAATAATATCGAACAATTTTCAATCAAATACGCAAGTTAATAGTAGTACGGGGCAGACCAAGTCACAATCCCCAATGGTGCATGACCCCACACTTGTCATCTAGCGTGTGCGTCACCTCAATGTAGTGAAACAATGTGAAATCCATGGTTTCATACCCTTAGGACAATATTTACAATCATTACTTACCTCAAATCGATCAAAACTCTAGCCCGCGATGCCTTTGCCTCTCGACTAGGCCTACGAATGTTCCAAATCTAACCAAAACAAGATTCATGCCATCAATATAAGCTAAAGTAACAAAGGCCACGCGAAAATAATCAAATTACATCATAAAACCCGAAATTGGCCAAACCCTACCCCGGGGCCCATGTCTCGGAATTAGAAAAAAATCATATCACTAGAATCCTTATCCTCCCATGAGTCTATACATACCAAGAACATTAAATCGAACCCCAAATGGCCCCTCAAATCCCCAATGGAAACTTTCCAATACCAAGCCCTAATTCTCCAAATTTTACCCCTTAATTTCCAATAATTTATTGCCTAATTAATAAGAAAATACCATATAATTGAGTATTGAGTTCAAAAATCTTACCTCCAAGCATTACCCCTTGAATCCCTCTTCAAATCCTCTCAAAAAGATCTCAACCCGTCTAAAAAATGGTGGAACGAGGCTGAAAATCGTGAAGGAAGGGTTATATAGTTTATGCCTAGGCATTTCTGCACCTACGACCAAATTCTTGCTTATGCGGACCGCACCTACGATCATCCTAACCGCATCTATGGTTTTTTATTTATTCCACAAAAGTCGCACCTGCGATCCAGGTCTCGCACCTCCGGGCTCGCAGATACGGTTCAAACCTTCATTCCTACGGTCTTTGCCACTTCTGTGCCCATCAACATGCTCCTGTGATTGTTGCACCTGTGGTCCCCAATCCGAAGGTGCGGAAACAACGGAAGCAGAAAATGCTACAGCTCTACACAACTTCAAAATCTTCCATCAACCCTCCGAATCCATCCCGAGGCCTTCGGGAACTCAACCAAAAATATGATTAAGTTATATACCACTATTCAAATTTATACCAACCCTCGGAACACTCAAAACAATGCCAAAACACCAAATCACCCTTGGATTCAAGCCTAAGGTTTCCAAAACTTCCAAATTTCGCTAACAATAAAAAAATCTATCAAACCTCATCCGAATGGCCTGAAATTTTGCACGCACGTCACAAATGACATAACGGACATACTCCAATTTCCCAAATTCTAATCTGACCCCGATATCAATATTTTCACTACCAATTAGAAAATGCCAAAATTTCAATTTCGCCAATTCAAGCCTAAATCTGCCACAGACCTCCAAATTACATTCTGAACACGATCCTAAGTCCAAAATCACCCAACGAAGCTAACCAAATCATAAAAAATCCATATCAGATATTGAATACTAAAAAGTCAAGATTGGGTCAAAACTTTCAAATTTAAAGTTTCAAGTTGAGAATCATTCTTCCATATCTATTCCGATTAACCTGAAAACCAAAATCGACGATTTACATAGGTCATAATACACCTTACGGGGATAGTCATGCCCGAGAACTGGCGAGCAAAGTGCAAATACTCAAAACAATCGATTAGGTCGTTACAATTTTAATGATTCTTGGTGGGATGAGTTAGGAGAATTGTTTTAAAAAAAGATCGTGTCTATATAAAGTGTAATTTAATTGCTTTAGGGTGAGAAATATTTAAGTGTGGGGTAGTGATGTTTGGCTAAAATTCCATATTTTAGTGCATTGCTTGCCTTACATTTAGGTGCCCTAATGCTAAACTATACTATATTTATGCTTAATTGAGTTTATTTTATGTATAGGTATGTTGAAGAAGAAATTAGGAGAAAAGTAGAGATTTTATGTGTATTTTATATACTTGAAGAATGATTTTGTAATTATTTGATGACGGTGAATAGTAAGATGTATTATTGTGCCAACATTGAAGACAAATACAAAAGAAGACAAAAAAGGGAAAGGATTTTGAAAGGAAGACAAAAATGTGAAATTGGAAAGTGGGCAACAAGTAGAAGCTGGAGACTCAAGGGTTAAATCTCGTGATTGAGCTTGCGCCGCAAGGCTTGAATCGAGGAGGAGCTCGCGACATAGCTGGCATTGGATAGTGTACAACAAGATGAAGCTCGGGTTTGCCTCGCGCCGCGAGGCCGGTAGCGAGAGTGTTCCGGAATTTTAAAGACTATTTTGTCTCCTCATTGCTTTTGGATTTGATTATTTTGTCTAGGTCTTTTCCCTATACATATAAATAGTCATTAAAAACTATTTTTAAAGAGAGAGCACATTTTTAGAGAAGATTCGACCAAAAAGGAAGACGTTTTTGGAGAGGAGATTCTACCCAAGGAGGCAAGAACACGCTAGGAGCAAGACGGAGAATTCTTCTATGAGTTTTTTACTTTTCTTCTTCCTATTTTAATTATATTATTGCAGCCAAACGCACTCGCAAGTATACGCGATCGTCAAGTAAGAAAGTGACAAAAGTCAGATGTCGATCCCACAAGGACTTATGATTAATTATTAGCTAAATTAGAAAATCCTAATTATCTAAACAAGAATAAAAACTAGAAGTATTTGATTCTAAATTAATTAAAATAAATAAAAACAAAAATAATGAACTTTGAATAGAGGAAGAGTAGATCTTTATGTTATAAATATTATGAAAATTATCTAGGGTTATGGGCTATCTAACATTCCTATTATATTATTTAATTGAATTGGCTGACTAATTTATCTAGCTTATTGGTTGACAGGGTTAATATTGCTCATAAGAATCTGTCGAGTTCTTACCCGCCTATTCAAGCTAACCTAAAGCCTATATGTCTATGGAATTAGAACTAGCAAGAATGCATTCATAATTCTTGTACATCAACCAAGCAAGACAATTAGGTATATGGCTATACTAGCCGCGGATCCATTCCCCGATGCCCAGGTTTATGTTACACCCCATGTTTTCGTATGTAAGAGTACGTCATAAGTCAATTAATGTAGGCTCAGAAATGGAATCATCTTTGAAAAGTTTACAAAGTTAGTTCATTATGTTAACGTGGATGTTACAAATATTAAAGATCATTAATACCAAGTATCAAGAGGGTTTGAAGGATTAGAAGCTAAACGAATTGAAAAAAAAATAAGTTTCGTTGAAAGTCGACAAACTGGGATGTTATAACATGTAAGTTTGGGGTGAGACTAGGGTGCTTAACATTATAATTAGTTTATGTTTTGAGTTATTTTAGAAGTATGAAAATCGTGTGTTATGCTTTGAAGTCGAGCGATTTGTGGAACAAAAGTTGGAAAAGGTCATAACAAGTTACATTCAGAAATGAGTTGAAACTTAGGTTAAATGTAGCTGAGCTTTTCTCACAATATGCTTCAAATTAGGGGATGATCTACTTACAAAATTGAATATATATGAGTCTAAATGCTAACACATTAAATTGTTTGTTGATACAATATTGGAGTAGAGAGATATTCATATTTTTGCGAGACAGCACAGACTGGTCGGTGACAAGTAGGTGCATCACCTACTTGCCAAAAGGAGAGGCCTTAATTAAACCTCCTAAATTCGGCCAAGAGGGGAAATCTAAAGGCTTATAAACTCATTTTATTCGCTCATATTTCATACCATAAAACCATATTTAACCCTTGCAACTCCTCCCCAAAAATCCCACACAAACCCTAGATTATTTCGAATGTTACGATGTGATTCTAGTGCGAAAAAACTCCGACAGCTTGCTAGTTTCTCTTTCTCCTTCATGTAGATGCATTGGGGGACTGATTTTTTGATGGAGAAGGACTAGGTTTCATGGTTCTACTCATTCCAAGGTAAATTTTTGCTTCTTCTTCCATTATCTATGCTTGTACGAGTTGTAACTTGATCGTAAAGACTAGACCTAACGAGTTTCGAATGAGTGGTATGTTGTTTGTTGTTGCATCACTATTGGATGGTTTTGAACTTATTTTTAAGTTGAATTTATGGATAGTTTATAGGATAAGAGGATTAGTTATGTATTTTTCTTTGTGTTTCTCAATTTGAAAGAAAAGACAAGTCGAAACATGTTTAGTAAAGAAAATCATTTTTGAGTTGTTGAACTTGAGACTGTTTTGTGGGCTGTTGCGTGTTGCTGTTGAGTTGTCTATTTTATAATGTTTTTATGGATTTTGGGAGGATAAAGTGTTTGGATAAATACTACATAATGGCAGGTGGTTGGCTAGTCGTATGTCATTATATTTTTTTAGGTTGTTAGATACTACTTTAGTTGTCGTTTAATGTATGAAGTGATTAGGGTGTGTGGGATGTTTTGTGGTATATTGTGATGGAGATAAGGTTGGAACATGGTGCATACATGTTGTTATTGTTGTGTTCTTGCTGTTGTTGGTATATGGTATTGGAGGATGGCCTTGGTATAAGGGAGATGCTACCAAAATTTACGTAAACAAGCTACTAGTTTAAGTTGCGGACTTAGCCTTTACTCGGCACTGATTTTGAATCTCTTTATGCTATGGTAGATTAAATTGAGTTGTTTGAAGAATTGCTTGGAAGCCATTAACGAGTCAAAGGAGTTAAGGTATGTTAAGGCACTTCCTTCTTTGTTTTGGCATGATCTAAAGTGAAATGAATACGCTATTTCATAATGGATCTACTCCTAGCAACTAAGGTTGTCCATGTTGTTCTCTCCTTATGAAACTATTCTAAGCAATTGTGTATGGTCCTTGAATCCTACTGAGGTTCATATTGAGGGTATGTATATCCATAATGTTCTTAAGTCACTCCAAAAGGTTTAGAACGTGATTCCATGAGTCTAGCATACATTATATATAGTATCTATTTTACTCTACCGATCCGCGCTATAGTATACCGGTACAACACCTACTGTGCAACCACTGATCAACTAGGTTTATCAAGCTCCACGTGGCCAGGTACGATTCTACCGACCCTTATTATGGCCGGGTATGTTTTTACCGAGTCCTTTTTGAGGCCGGGTATGATATGATGATGATGATGCCCACAGAGGTGAATGCTTTTAAAAGTTTATGTGTATATATGTATTATGCATTTCATATTAGTATCCCCAGAGGCACTTAGATGTTACAGGTTGTATCTCCTCTATCTCTCATTTACATTACTGCTCTTGTTTATGCTTTCCTGCCTTACATACTCGGTACTTTATTCGTACTCACATCCCTTTTGTTTGGGACACTGCATTTTATGCCCGTAGGTCCCGATAGACAGGTTGACATTCCTCCTAGTAGGGTACCAGCTCAGCGGAAGGTGTTGGTACACTCCACTTGCTCCGGAGTTACCTATTTGGTCAGTATAATTTGGACATGCATTGATTGGTATGGCAGGACCCTGTCCCTACCTTTATGATGTGTAAGTACTCTTAGAGGCTTGTATACAGATGTCATGTATATGAAAGATTGATGGCCTTGTCGGAATATGTTCAATGTACGAGGGTTCATTTTGGTCTTATAGGACCGTATGTCATATGTATAAGTTTGTATTACATGTTGGGTCATCCTATGTCAAGTATTCCCTTATGCTTATTCTGGTTATATCATGACAGCCCTTCTGGCCCATTTACCCATGATGGTATGACAAGAAGGATACGTTATATTGGTACTCGGTTAGGTAAGGCATCGGGTACCCATTGTGGCCCTCCAATTTGGGTCGTGACAAAAGTGGTATCAAAGCAGTTCTATCCTAGGGAGTCTACAAGCCGTGTCTAGTAGAGTCTTGTTTATGGGTGTGAAGTGCACCACACTTATAAGCAGGAGGCTGCAGGGCATTTAGGACGTCACTCTTTCTTCTTACTCTAGATCGTGTGGTAGAGCTCAATTGTAAGAATTCAAACTTCTAAATTCTATTTTATTTGTAACACAATGATACCTTATCCAAACAGATAGTTGGTAAGAGATTAAATGTTGTTGTGGAAGAGTTGGGTCAATGAAACTCGATTTTGCGTCATGCTTATGATGAGTAAATGTAAGGTCCTCAGTAGATTATATGTGTATTAAGACGCGTAAGTTTATTGATAAGCAGGCATAAGGCATGAATATCAATCCACCCATATGGTTTAAAAAGAAACAAGAGAATCAGAAGATAGATACAAGTTTCAACAAGTAAAAGAAGCAAGGTGGCAAAGGTTACGAGGTACCAGTTAGTGAAGGTTTTGAGTTTTTACAATTCAGGAAGAGAAATATATGTATTCTGAGTTACCCTCAACAGTAATAGAGGTATGTAAAATTGGCCACGCCCATCTCAGTATGCCCTATGGGATTTGACATATATAGTTTAAGAGAAGAAGAGGATAGCAAGATCCAATTGGGGTTAGAATAACCCAAAATCGTAGATGGATTATTATCATTAGCAAACATTTCCGAAGGATATAGAAAATGTGGTAATAGTTCTCCTTGTGAGACACCCCGATAGTGCAATCTAGAATAGTGCATTTAGATATGAATACTAGCATGTCTAGAAATATTTAGAAGATTGGCACTGGAATCCTAGAAGGGATAAATATTTACCTATGTATGGCTCCTGTTCCTAGTAAGAGAGAATGCTAGGCGACCCGAAGAGCCAGTGGATAGAGCAAGGGGAGCTAAAAGTGAAGAATGTGTTGTTGAAGCTTTCAGAATAAGGTGATAAACAGAAATATTAGCAGGAGAATAAGAAGAGAGCAAATAAAGTATTATGAGTAAGATGCGACAAATGGGTGAAACGGTAAATCAAAATATAACACGATGATAGAGTCTATAGCCAAGTGAAGGAAAAGACAAGAGGTGACATGCCTTGAGACAATAATAGAGTATAGGCCAAAGGCTATATCCTCATTCGAGAATTGAGCTCGTGACTCGAACGTGATTACCAGAAGGAAAAATTAGACCCCCATAGTAATAGAATTTAGTATGGGATAGTAAATAAGATAAAACTGAACATGAATTCGGGACCGAAGGATTTGATAATAGTCAACATCATGATAACTTCAGAGATCACATTCTGACAATAATAGAATAGATAACGGACGAATAACCTTTAAAGGTCATTTAAGAAGATGTTTCCCTAAAGAAAACACTCTGAGCGGAGTTAATCTTAAGGGACTAAGTGTGCCAGTTACACTAGGTGTCACCTTCGTGCGTAAGAAATTTAGTTATCCCTGGTATAGAAAGGTTACCGTAAGGTGACTAAGGGTCATGGATGATATGAAAAGATGCCAAAGATGAAGAGGTAAAACATCTATAGGTAGATCTTTGTAGCACTAAGTCTTAGTACTATCCTAAAGAGGGGAAGATGGTCTGATATGGTATTAAGTCGGAGTTAATTTTTCTGGTAACTATGGGATAATAAAGGAAGAATGTTGTAGAATGGTGAAAGGAATGAGATTTCATTTATTCAGACCCTACAGATATGTTACGACTCCAGAACATTACGCAAGCACGCCACCGGGAAGAGGCAAATAGGGTTCCCACACCAAATGTTATTGATAAATAAGTGCGAATGAACAGTCGATACATAAGGAGTCAGTACGAGTGAGAAGTTAAGACAAAGAAAATAACCCAAGATAGATTATGCGGAATATAGATATGAAAATGGACCAATATATAGTTAGTATTGATTAAGGAAGACCCTTGTTATGGCTAGACAAGAGGATATAGACAAATTAGCAGATCAGGCAAGATAAATGTAGTGAACCCCAACATAGTGAATTTAGTCTCGCAGATATGATGTCGTAATCCTTGAGAATATTCAGATAGGACTTGGGTTTCTTAAAGGTACCGTATAAGTGTTATGACAATAAAAGACAGTGCCACTAGGATGACAATCAAAAATTTTAGTTTAGAAGCAACCCCACGAGCACAAGGACATAGAGGTAAGTAACAACAACAACAACAACTACCCAGTAAAATCCCACTTAGTGGGGTTTGGGGAGGGTAATGTGTACGCAGACGTTACCCCTGTCCCGATAGGGCAGAGAGGCTGTTTTTGATAGACCCTTGGTAGTTTCTAACACATTGAATATATATGAGTCTAGTTTCTAACACATTAAACCGTTTGTTGATACGATAGAGATATATTTGCATTTTTGCGAGATAGCGCAGACTGGTAGGTGAAAAGTAGGTGCATCACCTACTTTCCAAAAGGAGAGGCCTCAATTAAACCTCCTAAAGTCGGTCAAGAGGGGAAGTTTAAAGGATTATAAACTCATTTAATTCACTCATATTTCAGATCATAAAACCAGAGTTAACCCCTGCAAATCCTCCCCAAAAATCCCACACAAACCCTAGGTTATTTCGGATGTTACGATGTTATTCTACTGCCGAAAACCTGGACAACTTGCTAGTTTCTCTTTCTCCTTCATGTAGCTGCATTGGGGGACTGATTTTTTGATTGAGAAGGACTAGGTTTCATGGTTCTACTCATTACAATGTAAATTTATGCTTCTCTTTCCATTATCTGTGGTTGTACGAGTTGTAACTCGACCGTAAATACTAGACCTAGCGAGTTTCGAATGAGTGATATGTTGTTTGTTGTTGCATCATTATTGTCATGACCCAAACCCCGCACTGGCTGTGATGACACCTCTCGTGAAGAAGAGGCCAGCCAACTAACCCAACTTATCTTTTTAGAATTGTTAACATTAATAAGCAGATTTAATATATTTAAATAACCACGGTCTATCAAAATATCTCTTTAATAAGTGCAGAATAAAACCCAAACCCAGCCCAAACCGGGGTGTCACAAGTCACGAGAATCTATCAAAAAATAAATCCACTACCAGGTATATTATATACAAAACCGGAATAACGAACAAAAAGAGAGAGAAAAATAGTGATGCGAACGTTGGCAGTCACGTCTTTAACTCATATAACTCTGCCTTTGATCGGCCCAAACCCACTACCGGGTGATTAGATACCTGCATCTGCACACGAGGTGCAGGGAATAAAGTGAGTACTCCAACTCAGTGAGTAATAAAGGTAAATAACAACTGAGCAGTAAGAAATCACGTAAGGCAAACCATCATGCTGTATAGAAGCAGGGTACAATCCTTTGAGAAAACAGTAAGGCTGTGAAATCTTTGGAAATATCTTGGCTCAGTTTAAAGCTCTTTTGAAAATGATTTTTTCAACAGTTATAAAATGATTTCAAAACAGTTAGTGCTGATAAGCACAGAAAAATCCGCCCCTCGGGCACAAATACCACAGTATAACAGGTAAACAGGAAAATAAATATGCAAGATGCGCACATAAAAGTTTGCCCCTCGGGCAATATCTCAAAACAGTACCAGCCCCTCGAGCTCACTCTCAGAAAAACTCTCAGCCCCTCGGGCTCGCTCTCTTAGATCACTTTCAGAACATTATCATATAGTAACCGCTATGGCGTGCAGCCCGATCCACACATCACTGCGGCGTGCAGCTCGATCCATATCTCGCTGTGGTGTTCATCCCGATCCATACATCGCTGCGGCGTGCAGCCCTATCCATATCTCGCTATGGCGTGCAGCCCGATCCATATGGGTACCCACACTCACTGTGGGTGTGCAGACTTCGGAGGGGCCCCTTACGGCCCAAGCGCAATATCAAGCCACCTCGTGGCATATAAAACAAGGCCTGAAAGCATTCTCACATCACACTCGAGGCCCGAAAGCCTCCTCACATAACACTCGAGGCATGAAAGCCTCCTCACATCACTAAACATATCCTCACATATGGCCCTTGGCCTCACTCAGTCCAGAAAAACATCATAAGCCCCCCGAGTATCAATAAAATAGTAGTGCTCAGCCCAAACAACAGTGGAAATATCATTTAAGTCTTAAAGTTCAATTAAAAACGGCTGAGTTTGTAAAACATTATGATCAACAGGACTGAGTTCAAGTAGTATGTCAAATAGTGAGGAAACAGTGATAAAATCCCCGAAGGGTTCAAATAATTGGCACGAAGCCCAACTATGGCAATCAGCCCAAATCATGACAATATCAAATAATTTTTCAGTCAAATACACAGTAAAATCATCAATAGGGATGCGCCAAGTCACAATCCCCAACAGTGCTCTACCCCACACTCGCCATTCGGCGTGCAAGTCACCTCAATATAGCACTACGGTGTGCAAATCCGGGGTTTCAAACCCTCATGATATCATTTACAATCATTACTCACCTTGAACCGACAAATTCTCTAGCTCGCGATGCCTTTGCCCTTTCAATTAGGCCTCCACGCGCGTTGAATCTATCCAAAATCAGAGCGAATACATCATAATATGCTAAGGGAACAAAGCCCAAGTGAAAACAATCAATAACATGCACAAATCCTGAAATTACCAAATCTCGAGCCCCGAGCCCACTTCTCGGAACTCAAAAATTTATACATCAATACGTTCCTTATATCCTCACGAGTTCATACATACCAAGAACTCTCAAATATGAGCTCAAATAACCATTCAAATTCTAATTTAAAATTCCAAAAATTCAAGCCCTAGTTCTTCCCATTTTAGCCAAGTTTCCATGAATTTCAAGGTTAATTTCACATAATAATTGTGTTTTTAGTCCATAGGACTTACCTCCAATCAATACCAGTCAAAACCCTCTTCAATTTCTCCCAAAAGCTCTTAAGGTCGATCAAAAATGGTGGAAATAAACCTTAGCTCGCGGAACAAAATGAGCTTTAAAAACCGTTCTCTGAACAAGCATTTTCGCACCTGCGATCACATCACCGCATATGCAGTCACCACTTCTGCGGTTTTTCTCTCCGCTTCTGCGGATATTCACTCTGACTAGGACCGATTCTGCGGTCAAGTTCAGCTTCGGCGGCCACCGCTCATGCGGTTACACATCCGCTCCTGCGGAACTCCTCAAAACCGCGCGGACCGCTTCTGCGACCAATGTCTGCACCTGCGCACACCGCACCTGCGCACACCGCACCTGCGCATACCGCACCTGCAAATTAGTCCACTTCTGCAGAAATCCCCCAAATGGAATAAGATCGCATCTGCGATCCCCTCTTCACATCTGTGGAACCGCATTTGCGGCCCCTTTTCTGCAGATGCGGAAATACTAGATATCAGTGAATCTTCAGAAATCACCAAGTCCAAAATCATCCCAATGGCCATCCGAATTCACCCCGAGGCCCCCGGGACCTCAACCAAAATTGCCAACCTATCCTAACACACCATTCAAACTGGCTCCAATCATCAAAACACCACAAACAACACCAAAACTATCAAATTATATCGGATTCAAGCCTAAGTTCTTCTAAAACTTCCGAAACACGCATTTGATAAAAAATCCAACCAAATCACCTCCGAATAACCTAAAATTTGGCACACACATCCTAAATCACCTAACGAAGCTACAACAACTCTCGGAATTCCAGTCCGACCCTCGAATCAAAATCTCACCTATCAACCGGAATTCGCCAAAATACTAATTTTGCCAATTTATGCCTAATTCTACACCGGGCCTCCAAAATCACTTCCGATCACACTCCTAATTCACAAATCATCCCTCGAAGCTAACCGAATCGTCAGAATCCACATCCGAGCCTTGTAACTCATAGGTCAACATATGGTTGACTTTTCCAAAACAAGCCTTCCTTAAAGAGACTAAGTGTCTCATTTCCATCTAAAACCAATCCAATTCAACTCGTTCACCCAAGACTCTTATAATGAAATATAAGGAAGCAGAAAAATGGGAAAACGGGGTGGTAACTCATGTGACGACGGGCCGGGTCGTCACATCCTCCCCCACTTAAATACACGTTCATCCTCGAACGTACCCAGAGCTGATCTAAAAGCCAACCAATCACTGAATAACCTTACCATGCATATACCCGGGATAAGCCCGAACCAGCTGTAATACCCCATACCTACAACCTCAGGTGCAATCATATGATATACTACATAACCCAATTACTCAAAATGATAACTTCTATTTATAGCAGTTGCCCACAACACCCGAATACCTGTAGAAACCTCTTATCAACTAAGGTCTTATTCCAACACTTTCATATACTGCCAATGACTAATGAAATACGCAATAAACCGTAACCATTTCTCAGATCAACCATTCATGAAGCCACTTCCCTTTTTACTAATACCACAGCAGATTCTGAGCCGAACCTCGATATTATCCTTCCAACAAGCTAAAATCAAATCCGTTCGTATTCATTAGTGACCCCAACGATCACCTTGAATCCAACACACCACTCTGGTGACATGAAACCTCAATACAGGCCTAAGCCATGACTTGCATTATACGCGTACCAATAAGAGCGGTCTGAACATACTCAAATCATGAAAAATGACTCAGACGAAAGAGATGTACCTCAAGCTCATCAGTACCATCACAATACAAGGCTGAGACCCGTCTCATATCATAGAAATAGAACAACTGAATCTACCCCGAAAGGTCATATCTCCACGTGGCCTTGCTACAATGTGCGATCCTATCCAAATACTATTGCACATGAAACACCTCAAGTCACTATGCTCAAAATCGACAACCACACACAATTTGGTATCTGGAACCCAAGAAAATCATTACACCCATGGTGAAACAAATAACATATGCCACACAAGCCTGATAGAACATAACCGGTACGTCAATCACCGAGCAACCGGAATTCGCCAAAATACTAACTTCGTAAATTTAAGCCTAATTTTACCCCGGACCTCCAAAATCACTTCCGATCACACTCCTAAATCACAAATTATCCCCCGAAGCTAAACGAATCGTCGGAATCCACATCCGAGCCCTCTAACTCATAGGTCAATATTCGGTTGACTTTTCTAAAACAAGCATTCCTTAAAGAGATTAAGTGCCTCATTTACATCTAAAACCAATCCGTTCACCCAAGACTCTTATAATGAAACATAAGGAAGTAGAAAAATAGGGAAATGGGGCGATAACAAACGTGACGACGGGCCGGGTCATCATAATTATTGGCTGGTTATGAACTCATTTATAAGTTGAATTTATGGCTGGTTTATAGGATAAGAGGCTTAATTATGTATTGTTGTTTGTGTTGCTCAATTTAAAAGAAAAGACAAGTCGAAACATATTTTAGTAAACTGAAAAATCAGTTTTGAGTTGTTGAACTTGTGGGACTGTTTTGTGGGCTGTTGCGTGTTGATGTTGGGTTATCTATTTTGCTAAGGTTTTTATGGAGTTTGGGAGGAGAAAGACTGTGGATAAATACCACATAATGGCAGGTGCTTGGCTGTTCGTTTGTCATTATATGTTTTTAGGTTGTTGGACACTACTTTGGTTGTCGTTTAATATATGAAGTGATTAGGGTGTGTATGCTATTTTGTGGTATATTATGATGGAGATAAGGTTGGAACATGGTGCATTAATGTTGTTATTGTTGTGTTCTTGCTGTTGTTGGTATATGGCATTAAAGGATGGCGATGTTATAGGGGAGATGCTGCCAAAATTTACGTAAACAAGTTGCTAGTTTAAGTTACGGACTTAGCCTTTACTCGGCACTGATTTTGAATCTCCTTATGCTATGGTAGATTAGATTGAGTTGTTTGAAGAATTGCTTGAAAGACATTAACGACTCAACGGAGTTAAGGTATGTTAAGGCACTTCCTTCTTTCTTTTGGCATGATCTAAAGCGAAATGAATATGCTATTTCATAACGGATCTACTCCTAGCTACTAAGGTTGTCCATGTTTTTCTCTCCTTATAAAATTATTCTAAGCAACTGTGTATGATCCTTGAATCCTACTGAGGTTCATATTGAGGGTATGGATGTCCATAACATTCTTAAGTCACTCCAAAAGATTTAGAACGTGATTCCACGAGTCTAGCATGCATTATATATAGTATCTAATTTACTCTACCGAGCTGCGCCATAGTCAACCGATACGACACCTAATGTTCAACAACTGATCAATTAGGTTTATCGAGCTCCATGTGGCCGGGTACGATTCTATCGAGCCTGATGATGGCCGGATACGTTTTTACCAAGTCCTCTTTGAGGCCGGGTACGATATGATGATGATGATGCCCACAGAGGAAAATGTTTTTAAAAGTTTATGTATATATGTATTATGCATTTCATATCAGTAGCCCCCTAGAGGCACTTAGATGTTACAGGTTGTATCTCCTCTATCTCTCATTTACATTATTGCTCTTGTTTATGCTTTCCTACTTTACATAATCGGTACTTTATTCGTACTGACGTCCCTTTTGCATGGGGATGCCCGCAGGTCCCAATAGACAGGTTGACATTCCTCCTAGTAGGCTATCTACTCAGCGGAAGGTGTTGGTGCATTCCACTTGCTCCGGAGTTGCCTATTTGGTCAGTATGATTTAGACATGTATTGATTGGTATGACGGGGCCCTATCTCGACTTTTATGATGTGTATGTACTCTTAGAGGCTTATAGATAGATGTCATGTATATGAAAGATTGTTGGCCTTTTCGGTCTATGTTCAATGTACGAGGTTTCATTTTGGTCTTATAGGACCGTATGTCACATGTATAAGTTTGTATTATATGTTGGGTCATCCTATGTCAAGTATTCCCTTATGTTTATTCTGGTTATATCATGACAACCCTTCTGTCCCATTTACTCATGATGCTATGACAAAAAAGATACGTTATATTGGTACTCGGTTAGGTAAGGCATCGGGTACCCATTGCGGCCCTCCAATTTGGGTCGTGACAAAAGTGGTATCAGAGCAGTTCTATCCTAGGGAGTCTACAAGCCTTGTCTAGTAGAGTCTTGTTTATGGGTGTGAAGTGCACCACACTTATAAGCAGGAGGCTGCAGGGCATTTAGGACTGTCACTCTTTCTTCTTACTCTAGATCGTGTGGTAGAGCTCAATTTTAAGAATTCAAACTTCTAAGTTCTATTTTATTCGTAACACAATGATACCTCATCCAAACAGATAGTTGGTAAGAGATTAAATGTTGTTATGGAAGAGTTGAGTCAATGAAACTCGATTTTGCATCATGTTTATGATGAGTAAATGTAAGGTCTTCAGTAGATTATATGTGTAATAAGACGCGTAAGTTTATTGATAAGCCGGCGTAAGGCATGAATATCTATCCACCCATATGTTTTAAAAAGAAACAAGAGAATCAGAAGTTAGATACAAGTTTCAACAAGTAAAAGAAGCAAGGTGGCAAAGGTTATGAGGTACCAGTTAGTGAAGGTTTTGAGTTTTTACAATTCAGGAAGAGAAATATATGTATTCTGAGTTACCTTCAACAGTAATAGAGGTATGTAAAATTGGCCACACCCATCTCAGTATGCCCTATGGGAGTTGAGCGATATAGTTTAAGAGAAGAAAGGGATAGCAAGATCCAATTGGGGTTAGAGTAACCTAAAATGGTAGATGTATTATTATCATTAGCAAACATTTTCGAATGATATAGCAAATGTGGTAATAGTTCTCCTTGTGAGACACCACGATAGTGCAATCTAGAATAGTGCATTTAGATATGAATACTAGAATGTCTAGAAATATTTAGAAGATTGGCATTGGAATCCTAGAAGGGACAAAATATTTACCTATGTATGGCCGCTGTTCCTAGTAAGAGAGAATGCTAGGTGACCCGAAGAGCCAGTGGATGGAGCAAGGGGAGCTAAAAGTGAAGAATGTTTTGTTGAAGCTTTCAGAATAAGGTGATAAATAGAAATATTAGCAGGAGAATAAGAAGAGAGTAAATAATGTATTATGAGTAAGATGCGACAAATGGATGAAACGGTAAATCAAAATATAACACGATGATAGTGTCTATAGTTAAGTGAAGGAAAAGACAAGAGGTGACAGGCCTTGAGACAATAATAGAGTATAGGCCAAAGGCTATATCCTCATTTGAGAATTGAGCTGGTGACTCAAACGTGATTACTAGAAGGAAAAATTATACCCCCATGGTTATAGAATTTAGTATGGGATAGTAAATAAGATAAAACTGTACATGAATTAGGGACCGGAGGATTTGATAATAGTCAACATCATGATAACTTCAGAGATCGCATTCCGATAATAATAGAATAGATAACCGACGAATAACCTTTAAAGGTCATTTAAGAAGATGCTTCCCTAAATAAAACACTGTGAGCGGAGTTAGTCTTAAGGGACTAAGTGTGCCAGTTACACTAGGTGTCACCTTCGTGTGTAAGAAATTCAGTTATCCCTGGTACATAAAGGTTACCATAAGGCGAGTAAGGGTCATGGATGATGTGAAAAGACACCAAAGATGAAGAGGTAAAACATCTATAGGTAGATCTTCGTAGCACTAAGTCTTAGTACTCTCCTAAAGGGGGGAAGATGGTGTGATATGGTATTAAATCGGAGTTATTGTTTTATGTAATTATGGGATAATAAAGGAAGAATATGGTAGAAAGGCGAAAGGAATGGGGTTGCATTTATTCAGACCCTACAGATATGTTACGACTCCAAAACATTATGCAAGCACGCCATTAGGGAGAGGCAAATCGGGTTCCCACACCAGATGTTATTGATAAATAAGTGCGAATGAATAGTCGATACATAAGGAGCCAATACGAGTGATAAGTTAAGACAAAGAAAACAACCCAAGAGAGATTATGCAAAATATAGATATGAAAATGGACCAATATGTAGTTAGTATTGATTAAGGAAGAACCTTGTTATGGCTAGACAAGAGGATACATACAAATTAGCAAATCAGGCAAGATAAATGTAGTGAACCCCAACATAGTGAATTCAGTCTCGCAGATATGACATCGTAATCCTTGAGAATATTCAGATAGGACTTGGGTTATAAAAGATGGTGCCACTAGGAGGACAGTAAAATTTTTCAGTTCAAAAGCAACTCTAAGAGCACAAGGACGCGGAGGTAAGTAACAACAACAACAACAACTACCCAGTAAAATCCCACATAGTGGGGTTTGGGGAGGGTAATGTGTACGCAGACCTTACCCCTGCCCCGATAGGGCAGAGTGGCTGTTTTTGATAGACCCTTGGCTCAAGTAAGTAACTAAGGATAATTATTGGTGAGTGACAACATCAAAAATTTCTTCGGGTATACGGTGTAATAAGCTTGTAGCGTTACAGGAGTCATAGGATCTCCCTAAGTACTACCACGAAAGACTAGCTCAAGAAATAAGGAAAGGGGCTTCAACCTAAGCATATTAACTTGAAGAAGAATTGGTCTGGTAACAACAGTCTCGCTACAACATTAGATGTACTCCATAAGAAAGTGGCGTTGTGGCGGCTAATGAATGGGAAAAAAAATCAAATGTGGTGTTTGAGATCATATGAGACACAGGAAATTATAGTATTTGTGGGCAATAAGACAAGCCACAACAAGTGGCAGAATGACCAGGAAAAGTAATTGCTTACATTTAAAGACAACTAAGAAGGCACAAAAGGAAATCTGTGGTGCGAGCAAGTTAAAGGAAGGATGTGAGTAGTACAAATAGATATGTGTAGGTCGCAAGCTAAAGTATGGTAGAGTGACAAGACTTTAGGTATATGGGAGTAAGGATAAGAAAAGGTGAGTTAGGAGCTGACAAGAATAGGTAAGACCTTGGTATTAAGCCCATCAAACAAGAGAGCTGATGGTTTATGTATATTATAAAAAGCTCAGTATAGCTTGAATTAACACGGAGGAGTCTAAGACTAGGAGCATTTAGAAGAGATAGAATGTTGCCTTGGTCGTAATGTAAGGGTGTAATTGTGGTAAATAATAAAAGGATGATATTTAGTCCTTCAATTGAGTAATGATTCAAAGAGAAGAGATTTCATGGATGGCACGGGATTAGAATATAAGACGAATCACATTGGTATGCTATGAAATACAATTATTTAAGTATGGTATCATCACTGGGTAGATAAGTAAAACCACTTCAGATGTTCATCGATGAGACGTGATCCCTAGTGATAATGTATTATGTAAGAGGTTCCAAGTTATTAGTGGTAGATTATAGATCAACATTAAGGCGAATCAATAATAGATGGATAAGAGTTCCAAAATATGAGAGGAGATTTTGATGCCATTATTTAGATGAACAATAATAAGAAAGCATTAAATGACTTAGATCTATACATATAGGATAAGCAGTGAGAGAGTAACCTGGAGTTGGGTAGCAAACCTCGGTAATAATAAACCGAAGTAAGTGTTATGGTATATTATAACCTACCTAGATGTAGTAAAGCCATAAGGATAGATATACAAGGCTATAAAACAAGATATAACAATAGTCGTAAGTTCGATAAAGTACCAAGTGAAGAACTTTAGTACACCTATAGATGCCTTAAGGGACATCTTGTCATAGTTCTGTATATGTTCACAAAGTGAGGCCTAGAGATTGGCTAAAAGCTGGAGGAAAAAGGAGAGATGAGTTGCATAGGCACACATACAAGTACACATCTGTACATGATGCATTTAAAAAGGTAACAACAGTTACGAGATTGGAAAAATTCCGACCACAGGTTGTGGCACGAGAAAGAGGCCTAAAGGGGGGAATACCCTGGCTTTTGGATTTATTTACCGAACAGTTTCCTAGATGTAAAGGACAATATTAAAGTATTCTTAAGAGCTACAAGTTATGAGACTTATAAGCACATTAGTCAATGTTCGAGGACGAATGTTCAAAAGGGGGAATGGTGTTACACCACATGTTTTCGTACGTAAGAGTACGTCATAAGTCAATTAATGTAAGCTCAAAAATGGAATCATCTTTGAAAATTTTACAAAGTTAGTTCATCATGTTAACATGGAGTTTACAAATATTTAAGATCATTAATAGCAAGTATCAAGAGTGTTTGAAGGCCTAGAAGCTAAACGAATTGAAAAAAATAAGTTTCATTGAAAGTTGACAAGCTGGGATGTTATAACATGTAATTTTGGGATGAGAATAGGGTGCTTAACATTATAAGGAGTTTATATTTTGAGTTATTTTATAAGTATGATAGTCGTGTGTTTTTCTTTGAAGTCAAGCGAGTTATGGAGCAAAAGTTGAAAAAGGTCATAACAAGTTACATTCAAAAATGAGTTGAAACTTAGGTTAAATATAGCTGAGCTTTCTCCCAATATACTTCGAATTAGGGGATGATCTACCTACCAAATTGAATATATATGAGTATAGTTTCTAACACTTTAAACCGTTTGTTGATATGATAGAGATATATTTGCATTTTTGCGAGATAGCACAGACTGGTAGGTGACAAGTAGGTGCATCACCTGCTTGCCAAAAGGAGAGGCCTCAATTAAACCTCCTAAAGTAGGTCAAGAGGGGAAATTTAATGGATTATAAACTCATTTAATTCACTCATATTTTATACCATAAAACCAGAGTTAAACCCTGCAAATCCTCCCCAAAAATCCCACACAAACCCTAAGTTATATCGGATGTTACGATGTGATTCTAGTGCCGAAAACCCGGACAGCTTGCTAGTTTCTCTTTCTCCTTCATGTAGCTGCATTGGGGGACTGATTTTTTGATTGAGAAGGACTAGGTTTCATGGTTCTACTCATTCCAAGGTAAATTTATGCTTCTCCTTCCATTATCTATGATTGTACGAGTTGTAACTCGACCGTAAAGGCTAGACATAGCGAGTTTCGAATGAGTGATATGTTGTTTGTTGTTGCATCATTATTGGCTGGTTGTGAACATATTTTTAAGTTGAATTGATGGCTGTTTTATAGGATAAGAGGCTTAATTATGTATTTTTGTTTATGTTGCTCAATTTGAAAGAAAAGACAAGTCGAAACATGTTTTAGTAAACCGAAAAATCAGTTTTGAGTTATTGAACTTGTAGGACTATTTTGTGGGCTGCTGCGTGTTGATGTTGGGTTGTCTATTTTTCTAAGGTTTTATGGAGTTTGGGAGGAGAAAGGCTGTGGATAAATACCACATAATGGCTGGTGGTTGGCTGTTCGTTCGTCGTTACAGTTTTTTAGGTTGTTGGACACTACTTTGGTTGTCGTTTAATATATGAAGTGATTAGGGTGTGTGGGCTATTTTGTGGTATATTATGATGGAGATAAGGTTGGAACATGGTGCATACATGTTTTTATTGTTGTGTTCTTGCTGTTGTTGGTATATGGCATTGGAGGATGGCCTTGTTATAGGGGAGATGCTGCCAAAATTTATGTAAAATGTCCTTATGCTATGGTAGATTAGATTGAGTTGTTTGAAGAATTGCTTGGAAGACATTAATGACTCAATGGAGTTAATGTATGTTAAGACACTTCCTTCTTTCTTTTGGCATGATCTAAAGTGATATGAACACACTATTTCATAACGGATCTACTCCTAGCAACTAAGGTTGTCCATGTTGTTCTCTCCTTATAAAATTATTCTAAGCAACTGTGTATGATCCTTGAATCCTACCGAGGTTCATATTGAGGGTATGGATGTCCATAATGTTCTTAAGTAACTCCAAAAGGTTTAGAACGTGATTCCATGAGTCTAGCATGCGTTATATATAATATCTATTTTAATCTACCAAGCTGCTCTATAGTCGACCGGTACGACACCTACTATGTAACCACTGATCAATTCGGTTTACCGAGCTCCATGTGGCCGGGTACGATTCTATCCAGCCTTATGATAGCCGGATACATTTTTACCAAGTCCTCTTTGAGGCCGGGTACGATATGATTTTGATGATGCCCATAGAGGCGAATGTTTTTAAAAGTTTATGTATATATGTATTATGCATTTCATATCAGTAGTCCCCTAGAGGCACTCAGATGTTACAGGTTGTATCTCCTCTATCTCTCATTTACATTACTGCTCTTGTTTATGCTTTCCTGCCTTACATAGTCGGTATTTTATTCGTATTTACATCCCTTTTGCATGGGGATGCCCGCAGGTCCCGATAGACAAGTTGGCATTCCTCCTAGTAGGCTATCAGCTCAGCGGAAGGTGTTCGTGCACTCCACTTGCTCCGGAGTTGCCTATTTGGTCAGTATGATTTGGACATGTATTGATTGGTATGACGGGGCCCTATCTCGACTTTTATGATGTGTATGTACTATTAGAGGCTTATAGACAGATGTCATGTATATGAAAGATTTTTTGCCTTTTCGGTCTATGTTCAATGTACTAGGGTTCATTTTGGTCTTATAAGAATGTATGTCACATGTATACGTTTGTATTATATGTTGGGTCATCCTATGTCAAGTATTCCCTTATGTTTATTCTGGTTATATCATGACGCCCCTTCTGTCCCATTTACCCATGATGGTATGACAAGAAAGATAGGTTAAGGCATCGAGTGCCCGTTGCGGCCCTCCAATTTTGGCCGTGACAAAAGAACTTGCTCTACTCAATCATATATGCAGTCTAGAATTCCCACTTTCGAGTTTAATTCTAGATTCATAGATAGTATTCAATTGATGATCAAAAAATCAAATAATTAAGTACAGGATTGAATAAATAAACTAATATGATACATCAAGAAATCAAAATCATTATTCGAATAACAATAGTCATGAAAGAACCACAATCCTAGAATTTGAAGTTTAGCTCCACATAGACATGGTGGCAAAATAACAAATCATACAAAGAAATATAAAAATTATAAAGTTTGGTGGAAGAAAGATGAAACCCGGCCTCCACGGCGGCTTTTTGCTCTCTCTAGGTCGAATTTCCTTCAAAAGTATGTTGGATGACCTAAAAGAGGTGTTTTTGGCTTATGTATTGCGTACAAAAGTCGTGGGCCAAAGTTCTTCTAATCCTAGTCCGTATATGCTTCAGGGATTGATGCTGGGATGGATGCTTCGCATTCACCCTTTGTTCCTTTATCTCAGCTTTGCCCAGTTGTGGGCCGACTTCACTGCTAAGGGATGCATTCAACCTCTTCTCCTCTAGTTGGAGCATATATTCTTTATATTTTTGCACTCCAAACACCCTAAATCATCACACACAACTCCATTAATTATAAAACCAATAATTAAACCATGTTGGACATTTTTAACACCAAATAGCAACAAAAAATGGTTGAAATATGGGTAAAGTAATATCAAAACATATAGAAATATGCCCCACATCACCACCCTCACTTAAACCTTTGTTCGTCCTCGAACAAACCATCACTATAGTGGACGAAACAAAATTAAGCTCTTATCATTTAAAGCTATGACGACCCAAAGGGGTCATCACCTGTATTCCTACTCACTCTTTACTTCTGAGGCTGTGAAAACCTCACTTGGGGTTGCCGCGATTTGTGTGCGCAATCCGGGTGCATAGCGGCAAAGTTTAAATATGAATTTGTGAGAAAGATAATGAATTTTGATATTTAAATCGATTATGTTTGACTTCAGTCAACGTTTTGGGCAAACGGACCTGGACTCATGATTCGACTATCCCAGAGGGTCCATGGGAAAATACGGGACTTGGGTGTGTGCCCAGAATCAAACTCCGAGGTCCCAAGTCTCAGAAATGAATATTCATGTGAAATTGTTTTCTGAAAATAATTAAGGAGTTTTGAAAGTGAATTTGATTAAAAGACTGTGGTATCGGGCTCGTATTTTGGTTCTGACGTCCGGTACAAGTCTTATATATGGTTTAAGCAATTTCTGTAAAGTTTGGTTGAATTTAGAAGTCATTTGACGTGTTTTGAACTAGAAACTCTAAACTTGATGTTTTATGGAAATTAGAAGAGAATCATGGGTATTGAATCCTAATTTGATAACTAATGATGTTGTTTGGGCGATTTGATCGCACGGATGAGTCCGTAGTATATTTTTGAGTTTTCAGGTATGTTCGGTTTGGAGCCCCGAGGACTAGGGTGAGTTTTGAGTAGGTCCCGGGAGGTCTTAGGCTTAGAAACAGCAGATGGCTGCAGGTTCAGGGATTGCAGGCCCCCAGCGCGCCCGCGATCGACTCCGTGCGATCTGCGCTGGAAGCCGCACGACGGCAGTGCATTTCTGTACAGTCCGTGTGGCTAGGTTCAGAGGTCCAGTAGTCCTAGGTCGACCAGCGCGATCGCGTGCCATATCAGCACGGTCCACGCTGGGAGATTCAGAGAGTGGGGGTTTGGTCCATTCCCTCAGCGCGACTGCATGCCAAATCAGTGCGGTCCGCGCTGGCTGGGTTCAGAGGGTGTGAAATTCCAGCTCCTCAGTATGGCCACGGTGCATTCTTGTGCGGTCTGCGCCGAGCCTTCAGTAGGGTATAAAAGGTCGGGATTTTCAGTTATTTTTCACTTTTTCAAAACCCAAAACATATGAGGCGATTTTCCAAAAGATTCTTCTTCTTCAAAACGATTGGTAAGTGATTTCTAACTTATTTTCTTTACTCCTTAACATCTTTAAACATAATATCAACTTCAGAACAAAAATTCCAATGGGGAAATTTGGGAATTTAGGGTAGAACTAGGGTTTCTAAAATTGGAGGTGTTGGACCTCAATTCGAGGTCCGATTCCAAAATAACTATTATATTTGATTTCATGAGGGAATGGGTAATCGGGTTTTGGTTCGAACCTCGGGTTTTGACTATGTGGGCCTGGGGGCATTTTTGACCTTTTGGGGTAAATTGATGAAAAATCTATAAATAGTCATTGGGTTTGATTTGTTTAGCACATATTGATAACATGAAGTCCTTATTGCATAGATTTGGTCGAGTTGGAGCCAAATTCGAGAGGGAAAGCAATTGTTGAGGATTGAGTTGTCCGTTAGAGTTTGAGGTAACTGTTTGGTTTAACCCTAGCTTGAGGGAATAGGAGTGAGTCTTGTTGCTACTTGCTACTTGATCGAGTACGATGTATAGGCATGGTGACGAGTTCCTATATATCGGTGTCTAGCATGACCGTGAGTCCTTATTTGTTGATAATTAGGTTAATAGCATGCCTTCCATATTTATTTAATGGTTTCTATTTGTTGTAAACACCTTGTGAAAGATATTGTGATCGTGAAACTCCGTGGAGCATTGTCTCGACTTTAAATACGAAATTAGGAAAATAAATAATAATAAAATCTTAGAATCTTGGCTTGAGTGGAATGGCTAACTAGGATGTGGAAATAAAAGAAAGAGAAAAGTAGTGACTTACCCCAGGCCGGGTTGTTAATGGTTGTTTGTGTATCCATTGTTGGAATTTCCTTCCAAATACTTGTTTACTCCCTTGCCCCTAATTTGTGATTGTGCTTGGGTGAGGTAGAGTGATAAATGATATTGTGGATCGGGTTGCACGCCGCAACAGTGATAAATGTGAATCGGGTTGCACGCCGCAGCAGTGATAAATATGAATCGGGTTGCGCGTCGCAACAAAGCTAAATGCTATTTGAGGATCGGGTTGCGCGTCGCAACAAATGTAAGTGATATGGATTGGGTTGCACGCCGCAACAATGATAATTGTAGATCTGGTTTCACGCCGCAACAGTGTTGAAATTTATATAGGATCGGGTTGTGCGCCGCAACAGCTGTTAATGCAAATGTATTTATTGTTGGTGATAGCTTCTTGATAGCTGTCAATTATGAGTTGTCTCATACTGTTACCTGGCTTTACTGTTAATACTGTTATCTCACCACAACATGTCTCCCCTCCCATATTATTAATTGCCTGGTATTTCATTTTTGGTTGTACATATATAGAACTGCACAGGTTTATTTGGTGTCCAGTCTAGCCTCGTCACTACTTCGCTGGGGTTAGGCCAAACACTTACCAGCACATGGGGTCGGTTGTGCTGATGCTACACTCTATGCATCTTTTGCACTGGTCCAGGTTTTGAGCTGCAGCAGCAGCAACATTAGCACGTGAGCTTACCTTTAGTCCTAGAGAGACCCGAGGTAGCTTGCAGGCATCCGCAGGCCCGACGTCTCCCTTTATCTTTACTTGACTGCCATCTCATTGTACCGAGATAAACAGATTGTATTTTCTTCAGACTTTGTATGTAGTATTCCATAGATGTTCGTGAGTATGTGACTCCAGTCCCGGGGTAGAAATATAAGTGTTGGAACTTCTGTACTTTTGATCATCTATCTATGTTTAAGTCTTCTGCTTATGATTTTATTCTCGTCGCCTTTATTTAATGATGTTAATTGTTAAAAGGAATAGGTGTTTAATGAAATGGGTAATTAATTTGGCTTGCCTAGATCCTATTAGTAGATGTCATCACGAACCCCGAGGGTGGTAAATCTGGGTCGTAACAAGTTGGTATCTGAGCTCTAGGTTACATAGGTCTCACAACTCACAGACAAGCTTATTAGAGTCTGAGGGATCGGTACTGAGACGTCTGTACTTATCCCTAGAGGCTGCCAAGTTAGGAAAAATATCTCCTTTGTTATTTCTTATTGTGCAGTTTGGTTTCTCAATACTAATTGAACTTCTACTCTATTTACTCGAAGATGGTGAGAACACGCGCTTCCTTATCTACAGACCAGCAGTCCGAGCCCCAGGCAGCTCCCGCTAGGGGCAGAGGACGAGGCCGTGCTAGAGGCCAAGGTAGGGGTAGAGCTCAGCCCCGAGCAGCAGCACCAGTGGTGGAGCCTCAGGTCGGTTTTGACGAGGAGGTTCCAACCCCAGTCCCAGCAGTGCCAGCGGGCATAGCTCAGGTCCTAGAGGGGTTTATAGCTACCCCGGTTCTTCAGGATGCCTTGGTCCAGTTAGTAGGCCTCATAGAGAGCGTCACTCGAACAGGATTGCTTCCTGTAGCACCAGCCACTTATCAGGCTGGAGTAGGAGGAGCCCAGACTCCTGCTACACGTACTCCAGATCAGGTAGCTCCCCAGGGTCAAATTCTAGTGGTTCAGCCAGCTGTGGCGGTTCAGCCGAGGGTAGTTGCTCAGACTGGCGATGGTGCGGCTATGTCCGGAGATGCTTTGTGGAGGCTGGACAGGTTCACCAAGCTCTTCACTACTACTTTCAGTGGTGCTTCTTCTGAGGACCCCCATGATTTATTATATAGCTGCCACGAGGTTCTTCGGAACATGGGCATTGTGGAGTCCAATGGAGTTAATTTTGCTGCATTCCGTTTATCTGGGTCCGCCAAGACTTGGTGGAGGGATTTCTGTTTAGCCAGACCAGCGGGGTCACCGTCTTTGACTTGGGATTAGTTTTCAGAGTTGTTTTTGGAGAAGTTTCTTCTCGTTACTCAGAGGGATGCTTATCGGAGGCAGGTTGAGCGCCTCCAGCAAAGGGTTTATAACGGTCACTCAGTATGAGACCCATTTTATCGATCTAGCTCGTCATGCTCTTGTCATACTCCCCATTGAGCGGGAGAGAGTGAGGAGATTTATTGATGGTTTGATTCAGCCGATTCGTCTCCAGATGGCTAGGGAGACTGGTAGTGAGATCAACTTTCGGGAGACGACCAATGTGGCCCACCGAGTTGAGATGGTTTTGGCATAAGGGGGTAGCCATAGGGCGGACAAGAGACCCCGTACGCAGGTCGTTTCAGTGGTGCCTCATCTGGAGGCATGGATTCTTATGATAGGGGCCAGCCTTCTAGGACTTTCCAGTCAGCCCTCCAGGTTTCGCAGGGTGCCCCGGGTGATCATGGTTTTCATGGGCAGTATTCTGATCAGCAGTCACTCAGTGCACTGCCAGCTCCCATCAGCGCACCGTCACTTTAGAGTTTCTGTGGAGATCATTCAGGTCGCCAGGGCCAGCCACAACATTCAGAGGAGTGTTATGAGTGTGGTGAGTATGGTCATATCAGGAGAGATTACCTAAGATTGAGGGATGCACAGTCGCAGCAGGGTCCTCGTTCTGGGATCCAGTCACCGGATGCTTCTTAGCCAGCCAGATGTGGAGGTAGAGGCTATAGAGGTGGAGGTAGAGGCCATAGAGGTGGAGTTCAGACCACCAGGGGCGGAGGTCAGTTAGCAACAGATCGTTCTAGAGATACAGTTTAGGTTAGTAGGGCCTAGCCTCGTTGTTATGCACTCTAGGCTAGGCCCGAGGTAGAGGCCTCAGATACGGTTATCACAGGTACGATTCTGGTTTGTGATCGAGATGCTTTAGTACTATTTGATCCAGGATCTACGTATTCATATATTTCATCTTATTTCTCACCATGCTTAGTCATGCCTAGTGATGCTTTGGGTATCCCAGTATATGTGTCTACACCGGTGGGTGACTCTATCGTGGTCGACTATGTCCATCATTCGTGTGTTGTAGTGATTGGTTCTTGAGACCCAAGTAGACCTTTTGTTCTTAGATATGGTTGACTTTGATATCATTCTGGGTATGTATTGGTTATCACCCTATCACACTATCTTGGATTGCCATGCTAAAACTATGACTTTAGCCTTGCCGGGTATGCCTCCCTTAGAGTGGAGAGGAACTCCAGGTCATTCTACTCGTAGAGTTATATCGTACGTGAAGGCTCGACGCATGGTTGGGAAGGGTTGTTTGGCCTATGTTCGCGATTCCAGTGCTGAGGTCCCTACCATAGATTCTGTGCCTGTTGTCCGGGAGTTTCCCGATGTCTTTCCTTCAGACCTGCAGGGTATGCCAGCCGATAGAGATATCGATTTCTGTATTGATTTGGCTCCGGGCACCCAGCCCATTTCTATTTCACCATATCGTATGGCCCTGCCGAAGCTGAAAGAGTTAAAGGAATAGTTGCAGGATTTGTTAGATAAGGGTTTCATTAGACCCAATGTTTCGCCTTGGGGTGCGCCAGTGTTATTTTTAAAGAAGAAGGATGGGTCGATGCAGATGTGTATAGATTACCTGCAATTGAACAAGGTAACGATTAAGATGAAGTATCCACTGCCGATGATTGATGATTTGTTCGACCAGCTTCAGGGTGCTAGGGTATTCTCCAAGATTGACTTGAGATTTGGCTACCACCAGTTGAGGATTAGGGCATCTGATGTCCCTAAGACAGCTTTCCGTACTCGGTATGGGCATTACGAGTTCTTGGTCATGTCGTTTGGGTTGA
>MU753638.1:103070-179205 GCA_026770625.1 Nicotiana glauca
GAGTGAGTCTTGTTGCTACTTGCTACTTGATCGAGTACGATGTATAGGCATGGTGACGAGTTCCTATATATCGGTGTCTAGCATGACCGTGAGTCCTTATTTGTTGATAATTAGGTTAATAGCATGCCTTCCATATTTATTTAATGGTTTCTATTTGTTGTAAACACCTTGTGAAAGATATTGTGATCGTGAAACTCCGTGGAGCATTGTCTCGACTTTAAATACGAAATTAGGAAAATAAATAATAATAAAATCTTAGAATCTTGGCTTGAGTGGAATGGCTAACTAGGATGTGGAAATAAAAGAAAGAGAAAAGTAGTGACTTACCCCAGGCCGGGTTGTTAATGGTTGTTTGTGTATCCATTGTTGGAATTTCCTTCCAAATACTTGTTTACTCCCTTGCCCCTAATTTGTGATTGTGCTTGGGTGAGGTAGAGTGATAAATGATATTGTGGATCGGGTTGCACGCCGCAACAGTGATAAATGTGAATCGGGTTGCACGCCGCAGCAGTGATAAATATGAATCGGGTTGCGCGTCGCAACAAAGCTAAATGCTATTTGAGGATCGGGTTGCGCGTCGCAACAAATGTAAGTGATATGGATTGGGTTGCACGCCGCAACAATGATAATTGTAGATCTGGTTTCACGCCGCAACAGTGTTGAAATTTATATAGGATCGGGTTGTGCGCCGCAACAGCTGTTAATGCAAATGTATTTATTGTTGGTGATAGCTTCTTGATAGCTGTCAATTATGAGTTGTCTCATACTGTTACCTGGCTTTACTGTTAATACTGTTATCTCACCACAACATGTCTCCCCTCCCATATTATTAATTGCCTGGTATTTCATTTTTGGTTGTACATATATAGAACTGCACAGGTTTATTTGGTGTCCAGTCTAGCCTCGTCACTACTTCGCTGGGGTTAGGCCAAACACTTACCAGCACATGGGGTCGGTTGTGCTGATGCTACACTCTATGCATCTTTTGCACTGGTCCAGGTTTTGAGCTGCAGCAGCAGCAACATTAGCACGTGAGCTTACCTTTAGTCCTAGAGAGACCCGAGGTAGCTTGCAGGCATCCGCAGGCCCGACGTCTCCCTTTATCTTTACTTGACTGCCATCTCATTGTACCGAGATAAACAGATTGTATTTTCTTCAGACTTTGTATGTAGTATTCCATAGATGTTCGTGAGTATGTGACTCCAGTCCCGGGGTAGAAATATAAGTGTTGGAACTTCTGTACTTTTGANGCAAATGTAACTAGTTTAGAAAAAATTTCTTGTTGCAGGACCACCACAGACTTTCAGATAGAATCAATCAAACTATTTTCGAATCACTTGAACCTATCTTTTTCATCATAGATAATACCTCCAGCATAACGAGAAAGGATGAGAAGTTTTTGTTGATATTCAGCAATAGACATACCCCTTTATAATAATCCAGAAACTCCTTGTCTTCACATTACGATAAGCATGTGGGACATGACGTCATGCAGAGTTATTTGAGAAAATCATCTCAAGTAAGCACCAGAGGTTTTGCTTTGGCATTTGGTACACTTACCCACTAGTCGTAAGTACCCCTTTGTAATCGTGAGATGGCATACTTAATTTTGCAGCTTCTGAATACTCTAATTGCTCAAATACTTTCTATGTGCTCAAGCAATTTTTCAGCATCAGTAGAATCAACAGTGCCATCAAACTCAACTCCACCCATTTTTCTCATTTTCTCAAAGTTCATTTCATTTTGGTCGGACATTGTTCCAGCCAAGTGACAAAAGAAGTCAGCCATTTGCTGAAAAAGAGGATCAACAATAGGAGTACTATGACTCATATAAGGATGTGGCCCTACTTATGCACCCTAATTTTTTTCCTCTTCAGATCCACTAGTATGAGTAAATTTAAGATCAGAAAAATGTTCTCCAACCCCTTTCTGTAAGTGAGGTTGGGCATAAGAGTTATCCAACCCCTTTCTCAGCTTTGCCCAGTTGTGGGCCGACTTCACTGCTAAGGGATGCATTCAACCTCTTCTCCTCTAGTTGGAGCATNTGCTTATGATTTTATTCTCGTCGCCTTTATTTAATGATGTTAATTGTTAAAAGGAATAGGTGTTTAATGAAATGGGTAATTAATTTGGCTTGCCTAGATCCTATTAGTAGATGTCATCACGAACCCCGAGGGTGGTAAATCTGGGTCGTAACAAGTTGGTATCTGAGCTCTAGGTTACATAGGTCTCACAACTCACAGACAAGCTTATTAGAGTCTGAGGGATCGGTACTGAGACGTCTGTACTTATCCCTAGAGGCTGCCAAGTTAGGAAAAATATCTCCTTTGTTATTTCTTATTGTGCAGTTTGGTTTCTCAATACTAATTGAACTTCTACTCTATTTACTCGCAGATGGTGAGAACACGCGCTTCCTTATCTACAGACCAGCAGTCCGAGCCCCAGGCAGCTCCCGCTAGGGGCAGAGGACGAGGCCGTGCTAGAGGCCAAGGTAGGGGTAGAGCTCAGCCCCGAGCAGCAGCACCAGTGGTGGAGCCTCAGGTCGGTTTTGACGAGGAGGTTCCAACCCCAGTCCCAGCAGTGCCAGCGGGCCTAGCTCAGGTCCTAGAGGGGTTTATAGCTACCCCGGTTCTTCAGGATGCCTTGGTCCAGTTAGTAGGCCTCATAGAGAGCGTCACTCGAACAGGATTGCTTCCTGTAGCACCAGCCACTTATCAGGCTGGAGTAGGAGGAGCCCAGACTCCTGCTACACGTACTCCAGATCAGGTAGCTCCCCAGGGTCAAATTCTAGTGGTTCAGCCAGCTGTGGCGGTTCAGCCGAGGGTAGTTGCTCAGACTGGCGATGGTGCGGCTATGTCCGGAGATGCTTTGTGGAGGCTGGACAGGTTCACCAAGCTCTTCACTACTACTTTCAGTGGTGCTTCTTCTGAGGACCCCCATGATTTATTATATAGCTGCCACGAGGTTCTTCGGAACATGGGCATTGTGGAGTCCAATGGAGTTAATTTTGCTGCATTCCGTTTATCTGGGTCCGCCAAGACTTGGTGGAGGGATTTCTGTTTAGTCAGACCAGCGGGGTCACCGTCTTTGACTTGGGATTAGTTTTCAGAGTTGTTTTTGGAGAAGTTTCTTCTCGTTACTCAGAGGGATGCTTATCGGAGGCAGGTTGAGCGCCTCCAGCAAAGGGTTTATAACGGTCACTCAGTATGAGACCCATTTTATCGATCTAGCTCGTCATGCTCTTGTCATACTCCCCATTGAGCGGGAGAGAGTGAGGAGATTTATTGATGGTTTGATTCAGCCGATTCGTCTCCAGATGGCTAGGGAGACTGGTAGTGAGATCAACTTTCGGGAGACGACCAATGTGGCCCACCGAGTTGAGATGGTTTTGGCATAAGGGGGTAGCCATAGGGCGGACAAGAGACCCCGTACGCAGGTCGTTTCAGTGGTGCCTCATCTGGAGGCATGGATTCTTATGATAGGGGCCAGCCTTCTAGGACTTTCCAGTCAGCCCTCCAGGTTTCGCAGGGTGCCCCGGGTGATCATGGTTTTCATGGGCAGTATTCTGATCAGCAGTCACTCAGTGCACTGCCAGCTCCCATCAGCGCACCGTCACTTTAGAGTTTCTGTGGAGATCATTCAGGTCGCCAGGGCCAGCCACAACATTCAGAGGAGTGTTATGAGTGTGGTGAGTATGGTCATATCAGGAGAGATTACCTAAGATTGAGGGATGCACAGTCGCAGCAGGGTCCTCGTTCTGGGATCCAGTCACCGGATGCTTCTTAGCCAGCCAGATGTGGAGGTAGAGGCTATAGAGGTGGAGGTAGAGGCCATAGAGGTGGAGTTCAGACCACCAGGGGCGGAGGTCAGTTAGCAACAGATCGTTCTAGAGATACAGTTTAGGTTAGTAGGGCCTAGCCTCGTTGTTATGCACTCTAGGCTAGGCCCGAGGTAGAGGCCTCAGATACGGTTATCACAGGTACGATTCTGGTTTGTGATCGAGATGCTTTAGTACTATTTGATCCAGGATCTACGTATTCATATATTTCATCTTATTTCTCACCATGCTTAGTCATGCCTAGTGATGCTTTGGGTATCCCAGTATATGTGTCTACACCGGTGGGTGACTCTATCGTGGTCGACTATGTCCATCATTCGTGTGTTGTAGTGATTGGTTCTTGAGACCCAAGTAGACCTTTTGTTCTTAGATATGGTTGACTTTGATATCATTCTGGGTATGTATTGGTTATCACCCTATCACACTATCTTGGATTGCCATGCTAAAACTATGACTTTAGCCTTGCCGGGTATGCCTCCCTTAGAGTGGAGAGGAACTCCAGGTCATTCTACTCGTAGAGTTATATCGTACGTGAAGGCTCGACGCATGGTTGGGAAGGGTTGTTTGGCCTATGTTCGCGATTCCAGTGCTGAGGTCCCTACCATAGATTCTGTGCCTGTTGTCCGGGAGTTTCCCGATGTCTTTCCTTCAGACCTGCAGGGTATGCCAGCCGATAGAGATATCGATTTCTGTATTGATTTGGCTCCGGGCACCCAGCCCATTTCTATTTCACCATATCGTATGGCCCTGCCGAAGCTGAAAGAGTTAAAGGAATAGTTGCAGGATTTGTTAGATAAGGGTTTCATTAGACCCAATGTTTCGCCTTGGGGTGCGCCAGTGTTATTTTTAAAGAAGAAGGATGGGTCGATGCAGATGTGTATAGATTACCTGCAATTGAACAAGGTAACGATTAAGATGAAGTATCCACTGCCGATGATTGATGATTTGTTCGACCAGCTTCAGGGTGCTAGGGTATTCTCCAAGATTGACTTGAGATTTGGCTACCACCAGTTGAGGATTAGGGCATCTGATGTCCCTAAGACAGCTTTCCGTACTCGGTATGGGCATTACGAGTTCTTGGTCATGTCGTTTGGGTTGACCAATGCCCCAGCAGCATTCATGGAGTTGATGAACCGAGTGTTCAGGCCATATTTGGACATGTTCATGATAGTCTTTATTGATGATATTTTGGTATACTCCCGCAGCCAGGAGGAGCACGAGCAGCACCTTAGAGTGGTTCTTCAGACTCTGAGGGGTAGTCACCAAGTTCTCCAAGTGAAGTTCAGTAGCATTTCTGGTCACGTTGTTTCAGCTGAGGGTATTCAGGTGGACCCAAAGAAGATAGAGACAGTCAAGTACTGGCCTAGACCAGCTTCAACAATAGAGATTCGGAGTTTCTTGGGGTTAGCAGGCTACTACCACCAGTTTATGGAGGGGTTTTCATCTATTGCAGCCCTGATGACCAGGTTAACCCAGAAGGGTGCCCAGTTCAGATGGTCGGACGAGTGTGAGACGAGTTTCCAGAAGCTCAAGACAGCTCTGACTACGACATCGGTGTTGGTTTTGCCCACGGGATCTGGGCCTTATACCGTCTATTATGATGCTTCCCGTATTGGACTTGGTGTAGTATTGATGCAGGATGGCAAGGTTATAGCCTATGCTTCGAGGTAGTTGAAGATTCATGAGAAAAGCTATCCAGTGCATGATTTAGAGTTAGCAGTTATTGTCCACGCCTTGAAGATTTGGAGGCACTATTTGTATGGCGTGGCATGTGAGGTGTTCACTGATCACAAGAGTCTTTAGTACTTGTTCAGGCAGAAAGAGCTAAATTTGAGGCAGAGGAGGTGGTTGGAGTTATTGAAGGATTATGATGTCACTATTTTATATCATCCGGGGAAGGCCAATGTGGTGGCTGCTGCTTTGAGTAGGAAGTCAGCCAGTATAGGCATCCTTGCTTATATTCCAGTTAGTCAGAGGCCGTTTGCTTTGGATGTTCAGGCTTTATCCAATCAGTTCGTGAGACTGGATGTTTCTGAGCCCAGTGGTGTGTTAGCTTGCACGGTTGCTCATTATTCGTTATTGGAGCGTATCCGTGATCGGCAGTTTGATGATCCCTATTTATGTATCCTTAGAGACACGGTGCAGCGAGGAGGTGTCAAGCAGGTTACCTTAGATGTGGATGGAGTTTTGAGATTGCAGGGGTGAGTTTGTGTGCCCAATGTGGATGGGCTTTGAGAGTTGATTTTAGAGGAGGCCCATAGCTCCAGTTACTCTATTCACCCGGGCGCTGCAAAGATGTATCAGGACTTGCAGCAACAGTATTGGTGGCGTAGGATGAAGAGGGATATCGTAGCATATGTGGCTCATTGTTTGAATTGTCAGCAGGTTAAGTACGAGCATCATATGCCTCGTGGTTTATATTAGAGGATTGAGCTTCCCGAGTGAAAATGGGAGAGGATTACTATGGACTTTGTTACTGGACTCTCGTTGACCTGGAAGAAGTTTGACGCGATATGGGTTATTGTTGATAGGATGACCAAGTCAGCGCTTTCATCAGTCTCCTATTCTTCTGAGAGGTTCGCTGAGATCTATATTCAGGAGATTGTTCGACTTCATGGTGTGACCGCGTCTATCATTTCGGATTGGGGTACGCAGTTTACCTTACGCTTCTGGAGAGCAGTTCAGCAAGAGTTGGGCATACAGGTATACTTGAGCACATCATTTCATCCCCAGATGGACGGTCAGTCCGAGCGGACTATTCAGATTTTGGAGGATATGCTCCGAGCTTATGTTATTGATTTTGGAGGTTCCTGGGATCAGTTCTTGCCTTTGGCAAAGTTTTCTTACAACAACAGCTACCAGTCGAGCATCCAGATGGCTCCTTATGAGGCTTTATATGGTAGTCGATGTTGGTCTTTGGTTGGATGGTTTGAGCCGGGAGAGGCTCGATTGATAGGTACGGATTTGGTTCAGGAGGCCTTGGACAAGGTCAAGATCATTCAGGAGAGGCTTCATTTAGATCAGTCTAGGCAGAAGAGTTATGCAGACCGTAAGGTTCGAGATGTAGCTTTCATGGTTGGTGAGCGGGTATTGCTCCGAGTGTCGCCTATGAAGGGCGTGATGATATTTGGGAAGAAGGGCAAGCTTAGCCCTAGGTACATTGGACTGTTTGAGATTCTTGATAGAGTGGGAGAGGTGGTTATAGACTTGCGTTGCCGCCCATCTTATCAGCTGTGCATCTAGTTTTCCATGTATCCATGCTTCGGAGGTATCACGTTCTATCCAGTTGGACAAGGACTTATCCTATGAGGAGGAGTCGGTAGCTATTCTGGACCGGCAGGTTCGTCAGTTGAGATCCAAGAGTTTTCCTTCTGTTCGTGTTCAGTGGAGAGGTCAGCCTCCTGAGGTATCGACTTGGGAGTCCGAGTCTGATATGCGGAGCCGTTATCCCCATCTTTTCCCCAACTCAGGTGCTTCCTTCTTTTGTCCGTTCGAGGACAAACAATTGTTTTAGAGGTGGAGAATATGATGACCCAAAGGGGTCGTCACCTGTATTCCTACTCACTCTTTACTTCTGAGGCCGTGAAAACCTCACTTGGGGTTGCCTCGATTTGTGTGAGCAATCTGGGTGCATAGCTGGAAATTTTAAATATGAATTTGTAAGAAAGATAATGAATTTTGATATTTAAATCGATTAAGTTGGACTTCGGTCAATGTTTGGGAAAACGGACCCGGACTCATGATTCGACGGTCCCAGAGGGTCTGTAGGAAAATACAGGACTTGGGTGTGTGTCTGGAATCAACCTCCGAGGTCCCAAGTCCGAGAAATGAATTTTCATGTGAAATTATTTTTTGAAAATAATTAAGGAATTTTGAAAGTGAATTTGATTAAAAGACTGTGGTATCGGGCTCGTATTTTAGTTCTGATGCCCGGTACAAGTCTTACATATGGTTTAAGCAATTTCTGTAAAGTTTGGTTGAATTTGGACGTCATTTGACGTGTTTTGAACTAGAAACTCTAAACTTGATGTTTTATGGAAATTGGAAGGGAATCATGGGTATTGAGGCCTAATTTGATGATTAATGATGTTGTTTGGGTGATTTGATTGCACGGATGAGTCCGTAGTATGTTTTTGAGTTTTCAAGTATGTTTGATTTGGAGCCTTGAGGGCTCGGGTGAGTTTTGAGTAGGTCCCGGGAGGTCTTAGGCTTAGTAATAGCAGATGGTTGCAGGTTCAGGGATTGCAGGCCCCCAGCGCACTTACGGTCGACATCGCGCGGTTCGTGTTGTAAGTCGCGTGGCCACGGTGCATTTCTACGCGGTCCGCGTGGCAAGGTTCAGAGTGCTAGTGGTCCTAGGTCGGCCAGCGCAGTCGCGTGCCATATCAGTGCGGTCCGCGCTGGGAGATTCAGATAGTGGGGGTTTGGTCCATTCCCTCAGCATGGCCGCGTGCCAAATCAGTGCGGTCCGTGCTGGGTAGGTTCAGAGGGTGTGAAATTCTAGCTCCTCAGCGCAGCCGCGGTGCACTCTTATGCGGTCCGCGCTGAGCCTTCAGTAGGGTATAAGGTCGGGATTTTTAGTTATTTTTCACTTTTTCAAAACCCAAAACATAAGAGGCGATTTTCCAAATGATTCTTTTTCTTCAAAATGATGGGTAAATGATTTCTAACTTATTTTCTTTACTCCTTAACATTTTTAAACATAATATCAACTTCAGAACAAAGATTCCAGTGGGAAAATTTGGGAATTTAGGGTAGAACTAGGGTTTCTAAAATTGGAGGTGTTGGACCTCAATTCGAGGTCTGATTCCAAAATAACTATTATATTTGAGTTCATGGAGGAATGGGTAATCGGGTTTTTGTTCAAACCTCGGGTTTTGACTATGTGGGCCCGGGGGCATTTTTGACCTTTAGGGGTAAATTGATGAAAAAGTTATAAATAGTCATTGGGTTTGATTTGTTTAGTACATATTGATAACATGAAGTCCTTATTGTATAGATTTGGTCGAGTTGGAGCCGAATTCGAGAGGGAAAGAAATTGTTGAGGATTGAGTTATCCGTCGGAGTTTGAGGTAAGTGTTTGGCTTAACCCTAGCTTGAGGGAATAGGAGTGAGTCTTGTTGCTAGTTGCTACTTGATCGAGTACGATGTATAGGCATGGTGACGCGTTCCTATATATCGGTGTCTAGCATGACCGTGAGTCCTTATTTGTGGATAATTGGGTTAATATCATGCCTTCCATGTTTATTTAATGGTTTCTATGTATTGTAAACACCTTGTGAAAGATATTGTTATCCTGAAACTCCGTGGAGCATTGGCTAGGCTTGAAATACGAACTTAGGAAAATAAATGATAATAAACTCTTAGAATCTTGGCTTGCGTGGAATGGTGAACTAGGATGTGGAAATGAAAGAAAGAGAAAAGTAGTGACTTACCCCAGGCCAGGTTGTTATTGGTTGTTTGTATATCCATTGTTGGGATTTTCTTCCAAATACTTGTTTACTCCCTTGCCCCTAATTTGTGATTGTGCTTGGGTGAGGTAGAATGATAAATGATATTGTGGATCAGGTTGCACGCCGCAACAGTGATAAATATGGATCGGGTTGCACGCCGCAACAAAGCTAAATGCTATTTGATGATCGGGTTGCGCGCTGCAACAAATGTAAGTGATATGGATCGGGTTACACGCCGCAACAATGATAATTGTGGATCGGGTTTCATGCCGCAACAGTGTTGAAATGTATATAGGATCGGGTTGCGCGCCGCAACAGTTGTTGATGCAAATGTATTTATTATTGGTGATAGTTTCTTGATAACTGTCAATTATGAGTTGTCTCAGACTGTTACCTGGCTTTGCTATTAATACTGTTATCTCCCCACAGCATGTTTCCCCTCCTATATTGTTAATGGCCTGGTATTTCATTTTCGGCTGTACATATATAGAACTGCACAAGTTTATGTGGTGTCCAGTCTAGCCTCGTCACTATTTCACCGGGGTTAGGCCAGACACTTACCAGCATATGGGATCGGTTGTGCTGATGCTACACTCTATGCATTTTTTGCACAGGTCTAGGTTTTGAGCAGCAGCATCAGCAGCATTAGCACAGGAGCTTACCTTCAGCCCCAGAGAGACCCGAGGTAGCTTGCAGGCGTCCGCAGGCCCAGCGTCTTCCTTTATCTTTACTTGGCTGTCATCTCATTGTACCGCGATAAACAGCTTGTATTTACTTCAGAATTTGTATGTAGTATTCTATAGATGTTCGTGAGTATGTGACTCCAGTCTCGGGGTAGAAATATAAGTGTTGGAACTTCTGTACTTTTGATCATCTATCTATGTTTAAGTCTTCCGCTTATGATTTTATTCTCGCCGCCTTTATTTAATGATGTTAATTGTTAAAAGGAATATGTGTTTTAACGAAATAGTTAATTAAGTTGGCTTGCCTAGCTCCTATTAGTAGGTGCCATCACGAATCCCAAGGGTGGGAAATCTGGATCGTGACAAAAGCACACTACACCTATGACCATGGTTGTTTGCAACAATTAAGCTCTGGCATATGCATTCACGTGCACTTCCCTTTTTTTTATGCCAACTTCAAAAATATTCAAACAAATACAACATACTCATAACAATCCTAGCCTCAAAAACCAACTCAATTTCACAATGCACTCACGGCTTGAACACCGAACATCAAAGAGAGAAGTCTAATAATGTTACCTATCGCTTGTGAAACCATGTTCCCTCCCAACAAGAACAAGAGAGTCAGTTGAATCCACGCATTCGAATCTCATGATCATATATAATTTAAGGACTCATATATATCAAAGAAAATATATCACCCTCACAAAGAAGTCACATGCATGCAATTGGTACCATAGGCTTGCCCATAATGTAAACTCTACTATAGGACCACTCGATCTAAAATCAATTAGGACATTTTTTGTAGTTGTAATTTGGGCTAAGGGACGAGTATGATATATGTATAGGAATAGTGACTAACCCTCCTAAGCACTTTTGCACATCACATAATCAACTTTAAGCGCAAATTCTTCAATCCACTTCATTTTTACAAATAATATTACCCCCAAAATTATTCCCTTCTTCTTTAAGCACTACCTTAATCTATACCTATTAGCAAGAATAAGATTATTCATCTATATTTTTCCTTCTTTTTTTTCCAGATTTTTTTCTTCTTCTTTTTTTCCAACTATTTTTTTTCAATTTCTGCTTGTGGTGTATTATTTTACAAAATAAGTCACCTTTGTTCTTTTCATTGGTTCCACTCAAAAGCCACCCCACACTTAGTTCCTTCTTACTTCTTCTAGCGCTCATCTAACAATCAAAGTGCTTTAAGAGGTAAAAGGATCAAAACAATGTCAACTGATAATAAAAAGATTATAGGCTTGTAATGTGGGTGCTAAATAAAAGTATATAGGCTCAAAAGGGTTAACTAGGGATAAATTTTATTTGTGATAAGTATTTGAGCTCAAAAAGACCAAAGAAAGCTTAAAATCATTTCTCAAATCGTGTATCACCTAAAATTTTGCTTCAACTCACATACCGGGCAAGTTCTAGACACATGTACAATACATGTACTACAAAATATCTCACCGCACATGGCACATGACTCACTAAGGACGATCTCATTCCGACTCTCAAACTAATGCAAGTATTCACGAAGCCACAAGATATTAAGCATTAAGCACAAAGTGAACACAAGTCACAAAACATGATATCCAACAAAGCAAGGCATCATCAATAATTTCAAATCATAGGGAAAATACTACACATGCTAAAACATAAATATGCTACAATTAAACAAGTCAAAAGCTCCTAGGAATCATCATTCTTCCTCCTTTTATTTCCTAAATTCCTAATCTACTCTAAAAGGAAAAAAAAAGATTTATTACCCGGTTCAAACTACATCCCGTGAAAAAGAACCGAGGCACAAAGAAAAATTACGGGGGATTATTACTACCTAAAGAAATTAAAAGACATACTTTGACTTTTTCTATTTTCTATTTTTTGTTGTGTTTTTTGTTAGACTTTAATCCCTCAAGAAAACTGTCTAGGAGATCCATCGTTGGGGAAAGTCTAATTGTTTTTTCGATTTTTCTGATTTTTTTATCTTTATTTTAATTAAGCTACTAAAACTACTATTACTATACTACACTATTAATCCTACTAAGTATGCTATTAAAAATAAGAAGCTAGCTAATAATAAAAAGATAAGAAACTAACAATATATAAATATATTACTATACAATGAACAGAGAATCTTCCACCCCATACTTAAAAGAGTGCAGTGTCCCCAATGCACAAATAAAACAAAAATAATAAGGGTGGACAATAAACTCCCTGGAAGGCCAAAGGCTGAAGCAATAGCAACTCGCGGGTTACTCAGACTTCTCCCACGGATGGTCCTTTGTGTGGGTACCTCACACTAATTCCATCCATCTGGCTCACTTTTGCAGACTTCCTATGGCTTTACTCCCTATGCTCATAATCCTACAAAATAAAATAACACTACAAAAATGATATAAAAATAACAAAAAAAAAAAAAACAAAATTAAAAGAAAGCAGTAAAGCTGGGTTGCCTCCCAATAAGAGCCTAATTTAACGTCGCGGCACAACATAAATCACTTTTTGACTCCACCTCAAACTTACAAATTGAGCCCCTAATTTGGCATCCAGTCTGTGGCTGCGCTTCTTTGGTGGGGATACAAAAATAAATAGTCCAAGCAACAAATTTTTCACTCTATACTTTCCGGCCTTTATATGAGGAATGTAATTTTTTCTCTCTGGCACGACAAATTCAAGAATATAAGCAACCCGTTCCTCTTCCATTGACCCCTCCAAAGGCTCGGATGACTCGATTTCCATGTCATCATCCAAACACAATGTCAAAAAATATATGGAATGAGGACCAATATGCCCTTACTCTAGAATTGTATTACTGTCATGACCCTAAACCAACATCCGGTCGTGATGGCACCTCTCGTGAAGAGAAGGCTAGCCGACACACTTCCAATTCACTTTAAGTAGTTAAAATAATAAAGCAAGGTCTTTAATATAAATAAATCCCAAAAATAACAATATAAGTTGCGGAAATAAAATAATCCAACACAGCCCAATATCTGGGTATCACCAACCACGAGCATCTAAAACCATACTAAGAGTCTAGAGTCTAGTCCAGGACTACATAACGGAATAAAAAGAAAACTGAAATAGAGGAAGAATGCACTGAGCTGCGAATTGCCAAGCAGCTACCTAGTAAATCTCCGAAGACCTGTTGGAAGTATCAACCCTAAGGAGCGGGTCCTGTAGCGCCCGAATCTGCATACAGGGATGCAAGAAGTAAAGTGAGTACTTTCAACTCAGTGAGTAATAAAAATAAATGGAGAATGAGTAATATAAAACCACGTAAGGCATAACATTAAGCTACAAGAGGCATAACAAATCAGTAATTATAATTAAACAGTGAAATTTCATAAACATCTCTTAAACAGTTAACAATATACAGGAAAACAACTAAAAAGTAAACACATAATAACTGCCCCTCAGGCACAATAACAATAGAATTAGCCCATCGGGCAATGTCACAGAACAATACCGACCCCTCGGGCTATATCTCAAATCACAATGGCTACCCGCACTTATTGGGGGTGTACAGACTCCGGGAGGGGTCCCTTACGGCCCAAGCGCATAATCAAGCCATCTCGTGGCATCATAAACAGGCTTTCAGTCTCATATAAATCTCAAGCCACTTCGTGGCATACCATCTCAGGCCCTCGGCCTCATTATCATAATCAATGTATCACTGCTGCGGCGTGCGGCCCGACCTAAATGTATTCTCACAATACAAGCCCTCAACCTTACTCAGTCAGAATCTCAATAGCCCCTAGGGCCACAGTAAAATATGAAGCTCAGCTCAAATACCTTTGAAAATATCATTTAATGTATTTAAAACAGAATAATATAGCTGAGTCTTTAAAATAGTAAAATATAGTATGATTGAGCACCAGTACGATATCAATCAGTGAGGAAAATATCATTTAAAAATTCTCTAAGGATTCAAACAGCTGGCACGAAGCCCACATATGGCATTTAGCCCAAAATATAATGATATTAAACAATTAACTATCACATATGCAGTAAAATAATCATTCGGAATGGACTAAATTACAATCCCCAATGGTGCTCTACCCACACTCGTCAGGACAACATTTAAAATCATTACTCACCTCAATCCGGCCCGAAATCTAGCTTGCAATGCCTTTGACCTTTGAAATGACTTCTGAGTGATCCAAGTCTACCAAGTTCAGATTTTTTATCATCAAATTATGGTAAACGAATGAATTCCAATTGAATAATATCGAATTTAAGCACAAAACCCGAAATCAGTCAAAACCCGACCCTTGGGCCCATATCCCAGAACTGGACAAACTTTATACCAAAATGTTCTTCATCATCTTACGAGTCTGTACATATAAAGAACTCGAAAATTGGAGTTCATTTGTCCCCTCAAATCATCCCTGAAAGGTCTCATAATCTTAAGCCCTAACTCTATCTTTTTCTACTGATTTTAATGAATTTACACTGACATTTTCGTTCCTTAATCACAAATAATCACATTTTAAGGTCTAAAATCCCTACCTCAATGAAGAACAATGATTTCCTCTCTTCAGAATCGCCCAAAGCTTCAAAATTATGTTTTAAAAGTGAGAAACCCTCTGAAAATCGTGAAGGAGGAATTTAATATAATCTGACCAGATATTTCCGCATCTGCGGTCTTCCAACCGCATCTGCGATACCACATTTGTGGCTCTTGATCCGCTTCTGCAGAAGTCACATAAGATCCCCGTTGGCCGCATATACAGTTACACTCCTGTATCTGCAGCATCGCAGATCCGGTCTTCCTAGACGCTTCTGCAGTTTCCTGACCAACGAGCCCCTAGCTGCTTTTGCGGCTCTTCCTTCACATATGAGGCACCGTACCTGTGGTCCCCTATCTGCAGGTGCGGAAATACCAGAAGCAGCAAAATATAGCAGGTGCACTAATTCTTCAAACTCCCCGTCAACCATCCGAAATCACCTCGAGGCCCCCGGGACCTCAACCAAAAGTACAAACATATTCCATAACCTTATTCAAACTTGTACCAATCTTCAAAACACTCAAAAAACATCAAAATCATGAAAACTCATCAAATTCAAGCCTAAGGTTCTAAATTCTTCCGCATTCCGCTTTTGATCAAAACCCCAACCAAACCACGTCCAAATGACCTGAAAATTTGCACACACATCTCAAATGACATAACGAAGCTACTTCAACTTCTGGAATTCCATTCCGACCCCTATATCAAAATCTTAACTATCAACCGTAAAACGCCAAAAACTCTATTTCGCCAATTCAAGCCTAAATCTATTTCGGACCTCCAAAGCTCATTTTGATCACACTCCTAAGTCCCCAAATCATCTCCCGAAGCTATCCAAACCGTCGGAACTCACATCCAAGCCCTCTAACACATAAGTCAACATTCAGTTGATTTTTCTAATTTTAGCCTTGTTAAAAGAGACTAAGTGTCTCAAATCTTCTCAAAACCTTTCCGAACCCGAGCCAACCAACCCGATCACATATAAAACCAATAACTAAGGAAAATAGAAGTAGAAATGGGAAAAACGGGGTGGTAACTCATAAGACAACCGGCCGGGTCGTCACATCCTCCCCCTCTTAAACAAACGTTCGTCCTCGAACGAGTCAAGAAACGTACCTGAAGTCTCAAATAGGTGAGGATATCTGCTCCGCATCTCCTGCTCGGTCTCCCAGGTAGCCTCCTCCACAGGCTGACCTCTCTGCTGCACCTTTACCGAAGCTATATCTTTTGACCTCAACTTCCGAACCTGACACTCCAAAATAGTTGCTGGCTCCACATCGTAAGTCAAATCACCCTCTAATTGAACCGTGCTAAAATCCAAAGCATGAGACGGGTCCCCAACATACTTCCGAAGCATAAAAACATGGAATACTGGGTGCACACCCGACAGGCTGGGTGGCAAAGCAAGCTCATAATCCTCCTCCCCAGTCCTTCGAAGTACCTCAAAAGGTCCAATAAACTGTGGGCTTAATTTACCCTTATTTCCAAACCTCATAACACCCTTCATGGGTGAAACCTTCAATAGAAACTTCTCATAAACCATATAGGATGCATCACGAACCTTCCTGTCAACATAGCTCTTTTGTCTCGATTGCGATGTACGAAGTCTCTCCTGAATCACCTTCACCTTGTCTAAAGCATCCTGCACCAAATTTGTACCCAATAGCCTGGCCTCACCCAGCTCAAACTAACCCAATGGAGATCTACACCATCTCCCATACAAAGCCTCGTATGAAGCCATCTGAATACTTGACTGGTAACTGTTATTTTAGGCAAACTCCACGAGCGGTAGGAACTGATCCTAGGACCCTCCAAAATCAATAACACAAGCGCATAGCATATCCTCCAATATTTGAATGGTGCGCTCGGACTGCCCGTCCGTCTGAGGGTGAAAAGTTGTGCTCAACTCAACTTGAGTACCCAACTCTCGCTGTACAGACCTCCAAAACTGTGAAGTAATTTGAGTGCCCCTATCTGAAATGATGGAAACTGGGACACCATGCAACCGAACAATCTCCCGGATATATATCTCTGCTAACCGCTCAGAGGAATAATTAGTACAAATAGGAATGAAATGCGCGGACTTGGTCAACCGATCTACAATCACCCAAATAGCATCGAACTTCTTCAAAGTCCGTGGGAGTCCAACTACAAAGTCCATAGTGATCTGCTCCCACTTCTACTCTGGAATATCCATTCGCTGAAGCAGGCCACCCAGTCTCTGATGCTCATATTTCACTTGCTGATAATTGAGACACCGAGCTGCAAATCCCATAATGTCTTTCTTCATTCTCCTCCACCAATAATGCTGTCTCAATCCTGATACATCTTCGCGGCTCCTGGATGGATGGAATATCCCGAGCTATGGGCCTCCTCCAAAATCAACTCCCGAAGCCCATCCACGTTAGGCCACAAATCCGGCCCTACATCCTCAACACCCCATCATCTACAATAGTAACATCCCTAGCATCATCATGTTGAACTCTATCCTTAAGGACAAGCAAATGTGGATCATCATACTGGCGCTCTTTGATGCGCTCATATAGGGAAGACCGAGAAATCACACTAGCCAATACCCTACTGGGCTCCGAAATATCCAACCTTATAAATCGATTGGCCAAACTCTGAACATCAACTACAAGAGGTCTCTCCCCAACTAGGATATACACCAAACTCCCTATACTCAACGCATTTCTACTCAAAGCGTCGGCCACTACATTGGCCTTTCCCCAGTTGATACAAAATAGTAATGTCATAATCCTTAAGCAACTCCAACCACCTCCGCTGCCTCAAATTGAGATCCTTCTGTATATGATGATCGGTATACACTTCACATGATACACCATACAAATAATGCCTCTAAATCTTCAACGCGTAAACAATGGCAGCCAACTCCAAATCATGAACATGGTAGTTCTTCTCATGAGGCTTCAACTAACGAGAAGCATAAGCAATAACTCTACTCTCCTGCATCAGAACACACCCAATACCAACTCTCGAAGCATCACAATACATGGTATAAGAACCTGAAGCTGATGGAAATACTAACACTGGAGTTGTGGTCAAGGCAGTCTTGAGCTTCTGAAATCTCTCCTCACACTCATCAGACCACTGAAATGAATTACCCTTCTGATTCAACTTGGTCAAGGGCGATGTAATGGATGAGAATCCATGAATAAACCGACGATAATAAACCGCCAAGCCGAGAAAACTGCAAATCTTTGTAGCTGAGGACGGTCTGGGCCAACTCTGAACTGCCTCTATCTTCTTCGGGTCCACCTGAATACCCTCGTTTGACACCATGTGCACTAAGAAAGACACAGAACTGAGCCAGAACTCACATTTGGAGAACTTTGCATAAAGATTCTCCTCTCTCAATCTCTGCAACACCATTCTCAAATGTTTCGCGTGCTTCTCCTGACTACGCGAGCATACCAGAATTTCATCAATGAAGACTATGACAAACGAGTCAAGATACGGCCAGAACACACTGTTCATCAAATGCATGAATGCTGTTGGGACATTGGTTAGCTCGAAAGACATCACCAAGAACTCATAATGATCATATCGGGTCCCGAAAGCTATCTTAAGAATATCTAAGTCCCTGATCTTCAACTGGTGATAACCTGAGCGGAGATCAATCTTAGAGAATACTCTCTCCCTGCAGTTGGTCGAACAAGTCATCGATGCGAGGCAAAGGATATGTGTTTTTAATTGTTACCTTATTCAACTGCATGTAATCAATGCACATTCTCATTGTGCCATCCTTCTTCTTCACAAAGAGAATTGGCGCACCCCACAGTGACATGCTAGGATAAGTGACCCCTTATCCAGGAGTTCCTGAAGCTGCTCTTTTAACTCTTTCAGCTCCACTGGTGCCATACAATATGGTGGAATAGAAATGGGCTGAGTGCTCAACACTAGGTCATACCAAAATCTATATCCCTGTCCGGTGGCCTACTGGCTGGTCTGCAGGAAATACATCGGGAAAATCCCTATCAATACTGGAAGTCTCTACACCGACATCCCTCACAAATTCTAAATAGGAAAGATAAACTTTCCCAACCATACGCTGGGACTTTAAGAAAGAATCACTCTGCTAGGAACATAATCGGTCGAACCTCACCACTTAATCTGCGGCACACTAGGCATAGCCAAAGTCACTGTCTTGGCATGACAGTCTAGAATAGCCCGACACGAAGATAACCAGTACATGCCCAAAATAACATTGAAGTCCACCATACATAACAATAACAGATCCACTCGGGTTTTTAGTCCCCTAATAATCACAACACACGACTGGTACACACGGTCTACCATAAGAATATCGCCCACCGGCATAGAAACATGAATATAAGAAATAAGGGACTCGCAGGGCATATCCAAATAATGGGCAAAATAAGATGACATATAAGAGCAAGTAGAGCCAGGGTCAAATTAACATAGAAGCATCCTTGCGGCAGACTGATATAATACATGTAATCACCGCATCTGAAGCAATCGCATCGGGCCTAGTTGGAAGTGCATAGAAGCGAGCCTGGCCACCTCCAGATTGACCTCCCCCTCTGGGGTGACCCCTAGATAATTGTCCTCCACCCGTAGCTGGGTGGGTGGGTGGTAAATTGTCTGGGGATGAGGCTGATGACTGACCCCCCTACTGAGAATGACGAGGGCATTGCCTCCATAAGTGGTCCCTCTCTCCACACTCATAGCAACTCCCGAGTGCTGGAGACGGGGACTGTTGGGAACCCCTAGCACTGGTATGACTAGCAGACGCCCCTGGCATAGAAGAATCCTAAACCGATGGAGCACGGGACAAACCTTGGGCTGGAAGTGCACTATGTGAAGAATGGCCCTCCTCAGAACTGTGAGGACTCTAGCCTGATGATGCCCCAGGATAAACTGGGCGAGCTGACTGACCATGTCGGAACTGTCGGCCTCTGCCGTGCTGAATCTGGCCCCTAGAAGGAGCACTCCCAAAATTACTATGTTCTCGAGGCCTCTTGGCCTCCCCTTCCTCGCGCTCCTTGCGAAGAATTGGCTCAATATCTTGAGCAATATCCATAACCTCCTCGAATGTAGAACTTGAAACCCTCTCCCTAGTCATGAGAACTCGAAGCTAGTAAGTGAGGACATCAACAAACCTCTTGATTCTCTCTCTATCTCAGTAGCAACTAGCCAAATAGCATGTCGAGCCAAATTCGAGAACCTCATCTCATACTGGGTAGCTGTCATCTCCCCCTATCGTAGCTACTCGAACTACCTCCGCAGCTCCTCCCTATGGGACTGTGAGACATACTTCTCCAGAAATAGGGCAGAGAACTGCTGCCAAGTCAGAGGTGTCGAACCAACAGGCCTACGCCTCTCATATGCCTCCCACCAAGTAAAGGTAGCTCCAGTAAACTGGAAGGTCATGAATGCAACCCTGCTAGTCTCCAAAATATCCACAGTGCAAAGAATTCAGTGACATCTATCTAAGAAACCCTGAGCATCCTTTCCCTCTACACCAATGAAAGTAGGAGGCTGGAGTTTACCAAACCTCTCCAATCTACGCTGCTCATCCTCTGGCATAACAGTAGCTACATAACCCTGAGTAGCTGCAAGCGGCTAGGCTAGTAGTGCCTTCGGTGTCTGTACTCCCCGAACCACTGGATCTGGTGTACGAGCGGCGGGAGTCTGAGAGCCTCCCCCTGCCTAAGAAGAAGTTGCGGCATTAGAAACTGTGACCTCCTGAGCAAGGCTAGTGCATACTGTCAGTATCTGATCCAGAGTCTCTTGAAGACCCGGAATCACAATGGGCACAACTAGTGCCTGAGCTGGTGCTGCTGGAGCGTCCACCACTAGGACCTGACCCTGAACTGGGCCAGCTGGTGGGTCTGCAGGTGTTGTCCTAGTTGCTGCAGGGACTATACCTCTACCCCTACCACGTCCTTGGCTACTTCCTTGGCCTATAGTGGCTCCCTCTGGTGGTACTGGTGGTCGTCCGTCCTGACAGATAGAGCGTGTCCTCACCATCTATGAGATAATAGGATAAAAGAAGTTTCGTATTCGGATCAGTAACTTCGCACGACAAGAATTTCAAGAATATGGAATTTTCCTCAAGGTTATGCAACCTATCAAGGATAAATACAGACGTCTCCATACCGATCCGTGAGACTCTACTAAACCTTCTCATGACTCGTGAGACCTATGTAACCTAGGCTATGATACCAACTTGTAACGACCCTAAACCCACACTCAGTCGTGATGGCGCCTCTCGTGAAGACAAGGCCAGCCGATACACTTCTAATTCACTTTAAATAATAAAAATAATAAACCAAGGCCTTTAATATAAATAAATCCCAAAAATAACAATATAAGTTACGGAAATAAAATAAACCAACACAGCCCAACATCGGGGTGTCACCAGTCATGAGCATCTAAAACCATACTAAAAGTCCAGAGTCTAGTCCACTACTATGTAACTAAATCAAAAGAAAACTGAAATAAAGAGAGAATGCACTGGGATGCGAATCGCCAAACATCTACCTAGTAAATCTCCGAAGACGTGCTGGAACTATCAACCCTCAGGAACAGGACCTGTAGTGCCCGATTTTGTATACAAGAGTACAGAGAGTAAAGTGAGTACTTCCAACTCAGTGAGTAATAAAAATAAATGAAGACTGAGTAATATAAAATCATGTAAGGCACAACATTAAGCTATAAGAGGCATAACAAATCAGTAATTATAATTAAACAGTGAAATTTCATAAACATCTCTTAAACAGTTGACAATATACAGGAAAACAACTAAAAAGTAAACACATAATAACTGCCCCTTAGGAGCAGTAACAATAGAATCAGCCCCTCGGGCAATGTCATAGAATAATACCAGCCCCTCGCGCTATATCTCAAATCACAATGGGTACCCGCACTCACGGGGGTGTACAGACTCCGGGAGGGGCCACTTACGACCCAATCGCATAATTAAGCCATCTCATGGCATCATAAACAGGCTCTCAACCTCAAATAAATCTCAAGCCACCTCGTGACGTACCATCTCAGGCCCTCGGTCTCATTATCATAATCAATGTATCACTACTACGGTGTGCGGCCCGACCCAAATGTATCCTCACTACACAAACCCCCGGCCTTACTAAGTCAGAATCTCATCAGCCCCTCGGGCCACAATAAAATATGAAGATCAGCTCAAATACCTTTGAAAATATCATTTAATGTGTTTAAAATAGAATAATACAGCTGAGTCACTAAAATAGTAAAATATAGTATGACTGATCACCCGTAGAAAATCAATCAATAAGGAAAATATCGTTTAAAAATTCGCTAAGGGTTCAAACAGTTGGAACGAAGCCCACGTATGGTATTTAGCCCAAAATATAATGATATTAAACAATTAATTATCACATACGCAGTAAAATAATCATTCGGAATGGACTAAGTCAGAATCCCCAACGGTGCTCTACCCCCATGCTTGTCATCTAGCATGTAAGTCATCTCAAGATAGTCGTACGCTGTGAAATTCCGAGATTTTATACCCTCAGGACAGCATTTAAAATCATTATTCACCTCAATCTAGCCTGAAATCTAGTTTGCAATGCCTTTGCCCTTCGAAACGACTTCTGATTTCTCCAAATCTACCAAGTTCTGATTTTTTTATCATCAAATTATGGTAAACGAATGAATTCCAATTGAAAAATACCGAATTTAGGCACAAAATCCGAAATCAGTCGAAACCTAACCCATGGGCCCGTGTCTCGAAATTGGACAAACTTTATACCAAAATGTTTTTAATTATCTCACGAGTCCTTAAATATAAAGAACTCGAAAATCGGAGTTCATTTGACCCCTCAAATCATCCCCGAAAGGTCTCATAATCTCAAGCCCTAACGCCACCTTTTCTACTGATTTTCATAAATTTACACTGATATTTTCGTTCCTTAATAACAAATAATCAAGTTTTAGGGTCCACAATCCTTACCTCAATAAAGAACAATGATTTACTCTCTTCAAAATTGCCTAAAGCTTCAAATTTTTGTTTTAAAAGTGAGAAACCCACTGAAAATCGCGAAGGAGGAATTTAATATAATCTGATCAGACATTTCTGCATCTACGGTCCTCCAATTGCATCTCCAGTACCACATTTTTGGTTCTTGATCCGCTTATGTGGAAGTCACTTAAGATCCCCGTTGGCCGAATCTGCGTTACACTCCCGCATCTGCGGCATCGCAGATGCGGTCCTTCTAGCCACTTCTGCGATTTTCGGACCAACGAACCCATGGACACTTTTGCGACTCGTCCTTCGTATATGCTCTGCCACACCTACGGTCCCCTACCCGCAGGTGTGTAAATACCAGAAGCAGCAAATTACAGTAGCTGCACTAATTCTTCAAACTCCCCGTCAACAATTCAAAATCAACCCGAGGCCCCCGGGACCTCAACCAAAAGCATAAATATATTCCAATAGAATAGTAACTCATGAAATTTCTGCTAGTTTCACTATAGTGAACCCTAATTTGAGTTCAGTATATGAGCTCCAATTTAAGATGATGGAGGAGAAGCTAGGAGAAATAGATAGTAATACTGAGTAGTATGATGCTATAGTGCCCAAAGATTCTGGAGAAAATGAGGCCTTGCCAATGGCATGTTCATCTGGAACTGGATCACCTTTACAGATTAAAGTTAATGTAGCCTTGAAGTCCCCTAATCAGGTATTAAATGATCTCATAAATCATTAGGAACTGCCCTTAGATATTCAAAATTCTTTGGTGGATCAACAAAAGCAATTTGAGGAGGAAGGTGATGATGAATCAACATTAGAGAATTTTAAAGGAGTAATGAGGGAAGGGGATGTATCTCCTACAGCAGCTAATATAAGTGGGAAGAGAGGAAAGAAAAATCAACCCAAAGAGCAACAACAACCTACAAGAAATTTTCCTAGAAGGGTAGCATCTACTACTTCAAGATGATGATCACAACACTCACATGGAATATACGGTCTGTTGAAACTCAACAGGCCTTTCAGAGAGTGATCAATATGCAAAAGGAACATTGTTTTTTCATTGTAGCACTCATGGAACCTTTACAGAAGAAGAAATTTATTGAAAAATATAGAAGAAGATTAGGTATGGAAGCTGCAATCTCTAATGTAAATGGGAATATTTGGTTATTTTTTTATTCTATGGTGGAATGGGATCTTTTGATTGACACTGAGCAACAAATGACCATCAGAGTGTATCATCAGGATCTTGATAAATACATTATGATGACATTTGTATATTCTAAGTGTTGTGCATTAGAGAGACTGGAATTATGGGACAATCTTTATTACTTAGCTAGTGATATGGAGTTGCCATGGCTAGTAAGGGTGATTTCAATATGGTTTTGGGTAAGGAAGAGAAGATATGAGGTCTACCAGTGTATCCGCCTGAGTATGAAGACTGTATTTTGTGTTAACTCTTGTGGAATGTTTGATCTAGGCTACAAAGGCCGCCCTTTCACTTGGTGGAATGGGAGACCAAATGAGGAGTGCATATTCAAAAGGCTAGACAGAATACTGGTAAGCATGCCTTTTCAGTCGCTTTTTCTTTCAATTGAAGTGGAACACCTTATTAGAATAGGTTCTGATCATGCACTATTGTTGATGAGTTATGGGGAAGAAGCTTTGAAGTTTGTTAAGTCCTTTCTTGATGTTAAAGCAGAAAATGAAAAGGGTTAAAATTGCTCTTTCTAAATGGAGAAAACTCACCTATGGAGATATTTTCAAGCAATTAGCCATTAGGGAGGATATGGTGAGGATCAAAGAAATGTTGTTTGAGGAAGAGCTTTCTGTTGAGAATAGAATAGTACTTCAAAAAGCTCAAGTTGAGCTAAAGAAGTACTTGAGTATAGAAGAGCAATACTGGAAACAAAAGGCAGAAATGTGCTAGTTTGAAGAGGGGGACAGAAATACTTGATTTTTGCATAATCATGTTAATGGAAAAAGACAAAAGCTACAATTGAAAAGGATTCAGAATAGTGATGGAGTTTGGATTGAATCTCAAGAGCTGATGTCTAATACTGCAGAGGAGTTCTTTCAGAAAGAGTTCACTAAGGAGGATGATCCTACAAGCTTTGATCTTTTGAACAATATGCCTATAATGGTTACAAGAGAGCAGAATATAGAATTGTGTAGATTGCCTACAAATGAGGGGGTGAAGGTAGTTGTGTTTGCATTGAGCAGTGAGAATGCAAGTGGTCATGATGGCTTTTCCGATTTGCTCTTTCAAGCATGTTGGGACATTGTAGGTGAAGACATATATAGGCTATTAATTTTTTTCTTTGATGGTAGTCCTTTTCCTAAATCAAAAACTCACACAAACCTTGTATCGTTGCCCAAAAAAAACTAGAGTCCAAACATTCTCAGATCTTAAACCTATAAGTCTAAGTAATTTCATTAATAAGGTGTTCTCAAGGTGGTTCATGATAGGCTGGAAAAGATACTACCTGCTTTGATCTCTTCAAATCAATCAGGCTTTGTCAAGAAGAGAAGTATATTTAAGAATATTTTGTTAACTCAGGAGATTGTAACAGACATAAGGTTGAGAGGGAAGCCTGCTAATGTTGTTATTAAACTAGACATGGCTAAGACATATAATAGGGTATCATGGAAATATCTGATGCATGTGTTAAGGAAGATGGGGTTTGATGAATGCATCATCAACATGGTGTGGAATCTTATTGCAAATAATTGGTACTCAGTCATGGTGAATGGTCAAGCTTATGGTTTCTTTCATTCATCAAGGGGTGTGAAGCAAGGGGGTCTTTTATCCCCAGCCTTATTCATCCTATCTGCAGAAGTGTTGTCAAGATCATTAAACAAATTATTTGAAGATAAGAAGTTTAGAGGTTTTGGGATGGCAAAGTGGTCTGATCCATTGAACCACTTTGCCTATGCTGATGACACCATTGTATTTGCATCTGCTGATCCTTCCTCATTATAGAAGATTATTGATGTGTTGACTCAGTATGAGCATACCTCTGGACAGTTGATTAACAATTCAAAGAGCTCATTCTATATGCATGCTAATATAGCTGGAGATATGACAAATGCAGTAGCAAATATCACATGTTTCTCAAAGGGAACCTTCCCCTTCACTTACCTTGGTTGTCCAATATTTTATACAAGAAGGGGAAAGGAGTACTACAATGATTTGATCCAGAAAGTGAAAGCAAAGTTGCATTCTTGGAAGGGGAAATTATTATCATATGGTGGAAAAGCAACACTGATCTCCAGTGTGTTGCAAAGTCTACCTGCACACATACTTTCTGTTCTTGATCCACCTGACAATGTGTTGGAGCATTTACATAAAACCTTTGCAAAGTTTTTCTGGAGCAACAAGGAAGAAGGAAGGAGCAGACATTGGATAAAGTTGCAAAATCTATGTCTTCCTAAGGAGTAGGGAGGAGTAGGCTTTAGATCTTTGATTAATGTTTCAAAGGCATTATTTGCTAAGTTGTAGTGGAGGTTTAGAACTACCAAATCCCTATGGTCCAACTTCATGTGGAACAAGTATTGTAAGAAAGAACTACCAACTGTAGTTCAATTCAGGGAAGGATCACATATATGGAGGAAAATATTAGAGGCAAGAGAAGAAATTGAGCATGAAATTTTATGGGAGATGAATAGAGGATCTACTAATGTGTGGCATGAAAGCTAGACAAGATTAAGGGCCTTGTATCATGTTTTTTCACCAGAATTCCCCATCAATGAAGAGTTGCAAGATGTAGCTGCTTTAAGAGAGGAGGAAAAATGGAATGATCAACTTCTGGATCAAAACTTCCTCCAGATATAGCTGATCATATTAGAGAAGCGGTTCACTTTATAGATGCTGATGAATATTAGGACACCCCAAGATGGATGTTTACACCCTCATATAGGTTTACTGTTAGTAGTGCTTGGAGGATTCTAAGGCATAGAGAACCAAGCAATGCTGAATTTGCTAAGATATGGACCAAGGGTTTGCCTTTCAAAATCTCTTTTTTCTTGTGGAGAGTTTGGAAGGGGAAGGTTTCTACTGATGACCTATGAAGGAGAGGGGTCATATGGTAGTGTCTAAATGTTGGTGTTGTATACCACCACATGAAGACTCATTTCAACACTTATTTCTAACAAGTGAAACTACAACCAAGGTGTGGAGGACATTCATACAAGCTGCAGGCTTGGGGATCAATTTGGTACAGGTGCATCAAGTTATAAGGGCATGGTGGAGTGCAAAATTTGTCCTAAACTGAAGCCTTTGTATCAGGCTACTCTAGCAGTGATTCTATGGGAGCTTTGGAAGAGGAGGAATACAATGAAGCATGGTGGAACAGTGTTATGTAGTCGAGTGATTCATGAAGTTAACAAAACATTACACTATCTTGCAAGGGTTAGATATCCTTGGTTACCTAGCATTCCTCTCTTGTGGCCGGAAATGATCAACTTTTTGAGGACTACAAACCATATGTTGTCACAAAGAGAGTCACATGGCAGCTTCCTTATGAAGGGTGGTACAAGTGTAATAATGATGGAGCTTCTAGGGGCAATCCGGGTCCTAGATCCTATGGCTTTTGTGTAAGAAATCATGAATAGAATCTGGTGTTTGCTAAGACTAAGGAGATAGGGGAGGAAACTAATATTGCAGCTGAAGCTAAAACAATGGTTGGGGGGCTAGCATTCTGTGTGGAAAGGCAGCTTCACCCTTTCATCATAGAGACTGACTACTGGTGATGATCAAGATTATTGATGGTGAATGGGAGACACCATGGTGTATAGGGGTAGAAGTAAGGAGGATCAAGGAGATAAAGAGTACATACAATGTACTCTTTCAGCATGTGCTGAGAGAGGGCAACACAATTGCAGATTTTTTAGCTAACCTTGTTTTCTCTTTTACAGGTACAATTTCTTTTCATTCTTTTCAAGAACTGCCACCAAGTGGCAGAGCATTGATCAACATGGATAAATCTCAAATTCTAATCTTAGGATTAGAGTTGCAAAGAAGAAAGATCCAGACTGATGAACAAATCATTCACAGTACTGACTAAACCTAATCTTATATATTACTGGACATTGTTGAATAATCTCCCAGTGGTATTAGAATGGTATCATGCTCAGTCTAGGGGTTATTTAGAAGTGGTTAGAATGGTTTATTCATAGGTTATGGTAGTAAAGTCATCACACTCATATATAAAAGCTAACTCTAGTAGAAACGTGTATGTTTTATGTACAATTTGGATGTCTTATGATTCTTACTGTATAATTATAGGGTGTTACTCAGTGGTATTAGAATGTTATCATGCTCAATATGAGGATTCTCTAAGGTTATATGGTGGAAAATTACAAGGTACATTGAAGTTGGTTGCAAATAAGCACAGAAGTAAAAAAAAAAACAGATGAACAGTAGGGCTGTGCGATTTGGAATCTTTGGTTCGAGTTGTTGTGCATGCTACAACTTTCGAATATGGTTTTGAATCAGTATTTTGAGTCTAAAGGAGTTACTAATGATCCGTTACACATACAGGAGGCTAGATCCATGACTGGTGATTTGCAAATTATGCAAAACATATCCATAGTGAACAGTACGCCCGTGCTTTGCACAGTCATTTTCACGATGCTTGTTCTTTTAGCTTTGTGCAGGTTTGTTGGATTTTCTAAGATAAGGAAGCAATTCTGGTCATAAATGGTATTTGGGCACACATTGCACATTCATGATGCTGCAGATACACGTTTGAGGCTTCATATAAGAGTCATTCATCATTTACTTCATCTGAGTTTTTCTTCGTTGCTATATGTACTGTATGGTCATTTTCAGTGGTATTAGTGTGTTTACACACTCATTCTGGAGATGATCATGCAGTATACATGGTATGCTGGATGAGGAAGCAGCTGAGGAAATCATGGAACACCATTGTAGTTTACAGGTTTGCACTCTTGTGGTGTAGTTGTTTGGAATTCACTTTGGTCTTTGGAATACATACTTTGGCACCTGGTGAGAGATTTATAGGTTCTACTTGGTATTTGCCATTGCCATTTGGATTCACATACACAGACATGAGATGGACTCATGCTGCAATTCATGGTGTAATAGCTAGTTCAGTAGATTGTTACTTTCTATCAGTAGTAGTAGCTAGTAGCTTCATGCAGTTTATACATTATTTTGGACATTTTGTATTTTTGGACCCTCTTTTGGGATTTTATTTATATAGTAGCCACTAGGCAGCCTGCCTAGTGGAGTATTTTCTTTAAAAAAAAGTCTAATTTAGAAAAATAGTTAATTTCTATGTCTCCGGCAACGACGCCAAAAACTTATTGCAGCCAAACGCACACGCAAGTATACGTAGTCGGTAAGTAATAAAGTGACAAAAGTAGGATGACGATCCCACGAGAACTTGTGATTAACTATTAACTAAATTAAACTATCCTAATTATTTAAACAAGAATTAAAACTAGAAGTATTGGATTCTAAACTAATTAAAATAAATAAAAACAAAAATAATAAACTTTGAACAAAGGAAGAGCAGATTTTTACGTTGTCAATATTATGAAAACGATCTAGGGTTATGGGCTATCTAACATTCCTATTGTATTCTTCAATTGAATTGACTGACTAATTTATTTAGCTTATTGGTTGACAGAGTTAATATTGCTCATAAGAATCTGTCGAGTTCTTACTCGCCTATTCAAGCTAACCAAATGCCTATATGTCTATGGAATTAGAAATAGCAAGAATACATTCATAATTCCTGTACAACAACCAAGCAAGGCAATTAGGTATATGTCTATCCTAGCCGCGAATCTATTCTCCGATGCCCAGGTTCAAGTACTTGCTCTACTCTATCCTATATGCAATCTAGAATTTTCGCTTTCGAGTTCAATTCTACATTCGTAGATATTATTCAATTGGTGATCAAGGAATCAAATAATTAAGCGCAGGATTTAATAAATAAACTAATATGATACATCAAGAAATCAAAATCAATATTCGAATAACAATAGTCATGAAAGAACCACAACCCTAGAACGTGAAGTTTAGCTCCACATAGAGATGATGGCAAAACAATAAATCATACAAAGAAACATAAATATTACAAAGTTTGGTTGAAGAAAGATAAAACCCGGCCTCCACATCGGCTTTGTGCTCTCCCTATGTCGAATTCCCTTCAAAAGTATGTTAGATGACCTAAAAGAGGTGTTTTTGGCTTATATATTGCGTAAAAAAGTCGTGAGCCAAAGTTCTCCTAATCCTAGTCCGGATCTGCTTCAGGGATTGATGCTGGGGTAGATGCTTCGCATCCACCTCGTCCTCCGCTTCTCAGCTTTGTATGCTAGGGTGGATGCTTCACATCCACCCTTTGTTCCTCCATCTCAGCTTTGCCCAGGTGCAGAAGCTATGGGGATGCTATGGGCCGACTTCACTGCTAAGGGGTGCACCAAGTAACCTTCTTTCCAAGGTTGAATGCGACACATCCAACCTCTTCTCATCTAGTTGGACCATATTTTCTTCATATTTTTACACTCCAAACACCCTAAATTATCACACACAACTCCATTAGTCATAAATCCAATAATTAAGCTATGTTGGGCATTTTTAACACAAAGTAGCAACAAAAAATGGTTAAAATATGGGTAAAGTAATATCAAACATATAAAAATATGCCCAACATCACCACTCCACACTTAAACCTTTGTTCGTCCTCGAACAAACCATCACTATAGTGGACAAAACAAAATTAAGCTCTTATCATTTAAAGCACACTACACCTATGACCATGGTTGTTTGCAACAACTAAGCTCTAGCATATGCATTCACATACACTTCCCTTTTTTTTTGTGCCAACTTCAAAAATATTCAAACAAATACAACATACTTATAACAATCCTAGCCTCAAAAACCAACTCAATGTCACAATGCACTCATGGCTTGAACACCAAACATCATAGAGACAAGTCTAATAATGTTATCTATTCCTCATGAAACCATGTGCCCTCTCAACAAGAACAAGAGAGTAAGTTGAATCCACGCATTCGAATCTCATGATCATATATAATTTAAGGACTCATATATATCAAAGAAAATATCTCACCCTCACAAAGAAGTCACATGCATACAATTGGTACCATAGGCTTGCCCATAATGTAAATCTCTACTAATGTAGGCCCACTCAATCTAAAATAAATTAGTACTTTTTTATGGTTGTAATGTGGGCTAAGGGACGGGTATGATAAATGTAGGAATGGTGACTAACCCTCCTAAGCACTTTAACACATCACATAATCAACTTTAAGTGCAAATTTTTCAATCCACTTCACTTTCAAAAACAATATTACCCCCAAAATTATTCCCTTGTTCTTTAAGAACTACCTTAATCCATACCCATTAGTAAGAATAAGACAACAATTTATTCATCTCTATTTTCCTTCTTTTTTTCCAGATTTTTTTTTTTTCAACTTCTACTTGTGGTGTATTATTTTACAAAATAAGTGCACCTTTCTTCCTTTCATTGGTTCCACTCAAAATCCACCCCGCACTTAGATCCTTCTTAATTCTTCTAGCGATCATCGTACAATCAAAGTGCTTTAAGAGGTAAAAGGATCAAAATAATGCCAACTGAGAATAAAAAGAGTATAGGCTTGTAAGTGGGTGCCAAATAAAAGTATATAAGCTCAAAAGGGTTAACTAGGGATAAATTTTATTTGTGATGACATTTAAGCTCAAAAAGGCCAAAGAAAGCCTAAAATCATTTCTCAAATTGAGCATCACCTAAAAATTTGCTTCAACTCACATATCGGGCAAGTTCTAGATACAAGTACAATACATGTGCTACACAAAAATCTCACCGCACATGGCACATGACTCACTAAGGATGGTCCCATTCCGACTCTCAAACTAATGCAAGTATTCACGGAGCCACAAGATATTAAACATTAAGCACTAAGTGAACACAAGTCAAGAAAACGAGAAATAGGCGTCACAAAATATGCTATCCAACTAAGCAAGGCATTATCAATAATTTCAAATCATAGGAAAAATACTACACATGATAAAACATAAATATGCTACTATCAAACAAGTCTAAAGCTTCTAGGAATCACCATTCTTCCTCCTTTTATTCCCTAAATTCCTAATCTACTATAAAAGAAAAAAATTACTACCAGGTTCAAACTACATCCCGTGGAAAAGAATCAAGTCACAAAAAAAATCACGGGGGATTATTACTACCTAAAGAAATTAAAAGACGTACTTTGACTTTTTCTTTTTTTTTTTTGTGTGTTTTTTGTTAGACTTTAATCCCTCAAGAAAACTGTTATAACGACCCGATAGGTCATTTGGGAAATTGCGTCTGGTTCGGTAGTTTGAGGTATCGAGCAGCTTCATGATATGTATATTGACTTGTATATATGGTTGAATTCAGTTAACGGACGATTCAGAGTCAAATTGGAAGAAGGAAACTAGCTTTGGAAGTTTAAACGGTGAGAATTTGACCGGAATTGGACTTTTGGGTAAACAACCTTGGAATGGGTCATGGATGATCTCAACAACTTTGTATGGCGATTTTAGACATAGTTACGCGTCCGGATTCGAATTTGGAGGTCCGTAGGGTAAATTGAGGCATTTCGGCGAAAGTTGGAAAAGTTGAAGTTTGGAAAATGGAGAAGCTTGACCCATCGTTGACTTTTGTAATATCGGGGTCGGAATGAGATTCCAAGAGTTGGAGCAGCTCCGTTATGACATTTTGAACTTGTCTGCAAAATTTGGCGTTATTCGAAGTTGAATTGTTAGGTTTTGACATGAGATTTGGTATTTGAAGATTTAGAAATTCATAAGTTTGATTTTTGGTTTGATTCGTTGTTTTGGTGTTGTGTTTTATGTGATTTGAAATCTCAAGCGAGTCGATATTAGATTATATTACCTATTTGTGTGATTAGACAGGGTCCCGGGAGCCTCGGGTGTATTTTGGATGGGCTGCGGGTTATTTTTCTCTATGTTGGAACTGCTCTTCTGCTATATGGTATATCCTTCTATGCTATCGCATAAGCGTAGCCGCGATCGCGTAGTACAAAGTTAAGCTGCCATATTTTTCTTCTATGCGATCGCATTGATCCGTTTGCGATCGCATAGAACAAATTTGGACAGCAACATTTTCCTTCTATGCGATTGCATTGATTTGTCCGCGATAGCATAGCACAAATTTGGAGAGCAGCATTTTTCTTCTATGTGATTGCATTGATTTGTCCGCAATAGCATAGCACAAATTTGGGCAACATCATTTTCCTTCTATGCGATTGCATTGATTTGTTCGTGATAGCATAGCACAAATTTGGACAGCAGCATTTTCCTATATACGATTGCATTAATTTGCTCGCAATAGCATAGTACATTTTGGGCCAGTAGTTATTTTCTTCTACGCGATCGCATCACTTCTCCCGCGATCGCAATGAACAAACACCTGAGCAGACAAAATATATTCAAAAATCGAAGGTTATATCATTTTCATCATATTTTGACTTCTAGAGCTCGGTTCTTGGCCATTTTTTGTGGGTTTTTTACAAAATTCGATTGGGTAAGTGTTGCTAAACTAGATTTAAATAAATTCCATGAATTTGTCTATATTTTTAACATTTAAATTGTGTTTTGGGTTGGAGAAACAGTTGGTTTTTGAAGAAAAATTTCAAAATGAAAAATCATGATTGAGGGACCAAATGTTATCAGAATTGGATAAACTTTGTATGGTTGAACTCATTTTGGAATGGGTGATCGAATTTTTTGACAGGTTCTGAGGTGCGGGCTCAGGGGTCAATTTTTATATTTTTGTAAAGATCAAAACTTTATTATTCGGAATAGTTCCTTATTCGATTTATGTGTGTTTTGGAGTTGGTATAGTTGGATTTGAGATGTTCGGAGGTCTTTTCGCCCCAGAAGTCCATTTTAGGGTACCGGGTTGTCGTCTTTGAGGTAAGTATCTTACCTATCCTTGTGATGTAATTGTAGTCCACGCATACTGTGTGACGAGTGCGTGCTCGGACTTATTTGTGGGAAATTTGCCTCTAGGGTTCTTAGGTGCTTATGTGGAAAGTATCCTATTATGATTGGGTTTCCTAGTTGCTTAAATTGCCTCTATATGCTCCACATGATATTGTTAGCTTTCCTCTAATTCTTTTGTGTTAAATTGACCCTTAATTTCCTTAATAGAAGTGATTCCTTTTCTTATTCTTTTGATACTTTTTGATTGTGAGTTCCTGTATGACTTCGTGCAAATAGGTTATATGTCCAATTGTTGTGGTTGCCGGTAAACGTGCTTATTATGTCTTGTTGTGTAGTTGAGGTTTCATTGTGAAGTTAGCTATTGGTACAATTTTGGTTATAGCTGATTCCCTTGCCGGGACATACTTAATTTTTAATATTGGTTCCCTTGCCGGGACGTGTTTATTTTTGTTGTTGATTCCCTTGCCGGGATATTATTGCTTCCTTATTATTCCCTTGTCGAGATTCTTTCGTGATTGATGTTAATTTGTATATTATATGGATCAGGTTGCATTCCATAACAATACTAAATGGATCAGGTTGCACGCCGCAACAATATTATATGGGTCGGGTTGCACGCCGCTATAATATTTTATGGATCAGGTTGCACACGTAACAATACTAAATTGATTGGATTGCATGCCGCAACAATATTATATGGATCGGGTTGCATGCCGCAATAATATTATATGGATCAGGTTGCATGCCAAAACAATATTATATGGATCGGGTTGCACGCCGCAATATCTTTATATGTCTTGGATCGGATTGCACGCCGCAATAATATTATATGATTTGGATCGGGTTGCACGCCGCAACATCACTATATGATTTGGATTGGGTTATACTCCACAACAGTACTATATGATTGGGATAGGGTTGCACACTGCAACAAGAAAGTATAAAAGTGAATATTGATTCTTATGGTGAGAACGAGAGTAAAAGCACGAAGGGTGATGCCGTGCACTTTCTGCTGCTGTGTTTATTTGTTGTTATTAATTCTATTTAATTCTTTTATTATTGTGATCCTTTATGTTAGAACCCACAATATTTTCAACCTCACCGTGGGTGTGTATATATATATATATATAGACACACACACACACACATACACATGTATATACGTTCCAATACTTCAAACTTCAATAATTGTTACATTCTTAATTCAATCAGTTTATCAATTATATTCCCTTAAACCGTTTGAGGTTGTACTTTTTTTAAAAAGGAATTTGTACTAAGTTTTAAGTTATGAACTCCCATGTTAAAGGTAATAATTTTTCCGATGTTGTATTTTAAATTGAAAGCGGTACTTTCTTACTCGAATGATTTCTAAAAACAACTTCATCTTTTATCGCCGATTTTCTCCAAATTTATTTAGAAATTGTAATTTAATTTGTATTATGTAAATAGGACTTCCTGAACATTTTAAGTGCATTTGTAAGGACATTTTGTATTGTATAACATGTGAATCTTGTTGTTAAGAGTGAGATGGAAAATATGCGGGCACAAGGTGCCATATGTGCTGAAAGTTCAAAAGTTGAGATTATGATATGAGAAATCGAGGATTGAAATGATTGGGATGGTGTATTAAACATGATGTGATTGATTGAGTTGACATTGTTTTCTTTAATTGGATGCATTCTTACTTGTCTCTGTCTCTGTTATTTCAGTGTTGAATTGCTGGGGTTATCTGATTTACGTGATTTTCGTTCGTTACTATCCGTGTTCTCCCTTTATTGTTTATACTGTTTGTACTTGGATTTTCTCTCCAAAATTGATATTACTTTGTTATCTTTATCTTGATGTTTTATTATCATATCCTTTTAATTTTATTTGACCAGTAGGTATCCTGACTGTTCCTCGTCACTACCCCACGGAGATTAGTCTTGATACTTATTGGACATCGCTGTGGTGTGCTCATACTACATTTCTATACATTTTTGTGTACAGATCTAGGTGGATTAGTTATAGCTGTGTGGGTCGTCGTGGTGGAGACTCGAGGTAAACCTGCTACAGCGTTTGCATGTCTCGGAGTCACCTTCATTTGTATTTATTTCCAATTGCTCCTTTGTTTCGGGGTAGTGATGCATTATTTTGTGTAGTTAGTCTTAGATAGGCTTGTGACTTGTACCACCGGTTTTGGAAATTTTAATTTATTCAGAGTTGGTTAATTTAAAGTTATTAAGCATTAATGTTACTTCAGTTTATGTTAGGCTTACCTAGTTTAGAGACTAGGTTCCATCATGACTCATTCGGAGTCATTTTTGGGTCGTGATAAGTTGGTATCAGCGCTCTAGGTTCATGGGTGCTACGAGTCACAAGCAGGTTTAGTAGAGCCTTGCGGATCGGTATGGAGACGTCTGTACTTATCTTTGAGAGGCTACAGAACTGTTAGGAAATTTCCCTTCTTGCATTCCTTAATGTACGATATTGATTCATCTCAAAGTATAAAACTTATGTTCCTTTACATCCACTCGTATATAATATTATGCTCTAAGCATTCGCTATGCGCCAGTGTTTCGTGATACTACAGACAGGCAACAAAGGAGTCAGGCATGCTCAGGCATTGCCTCCACGTGTTGTCTAGGATGAAGATACAGAGGCATTGAGAGACTATTCAGTTGTTCGTATAGAGACGCAACAGTTTTCGGCATCTAATTGATGAGTGCGAGCTTGGGAAGGTTTAATTAGTTGACTAGTCATCGCGATTGTGTCAAGGCCACAAAGTGGGTATTGATTGGGAATAATTGGTGGTATTGGAGTACCTTGTGATTTGTGTTGTACGAGCTTAGAAGGTTAGATTTACGGATCATCAGACGTTGTTTTCTATGGATTTGCGCCAAGTGGAGGAGTCCAATAGCGGCATTCAAAATGCATAGTTAGATTTATATCAAATTTGGCCTGAGCTATATGTATATGTGGTATTGGTAGGTTCACGAAAGTTGTATATGACTAAGGTCTGAGATCTTGCATGGGACAATGTTGGGACTTTGACTGGGATTATTACACATTGACTATCTGAAGAAATAGGTCAGCTTTGTGGTATTGGGTCAGCACATTGATGAAGTAATTGGTCCTTTGATTAATAAATCTTTACTAGCATTTGTGGAACCACTATTGTATTGGACAGTTTGTGCGACTTGGTCGAGTTGGGGAGGTGCAGTCCTAATAACTTAGTTGCATGCGGGCGAATCTCAGAAGGGTCTCGATGGTTTGACAAAGGATTGAGTTAGCTGTCTACTATGGGCATAAGGAATATGTGGTACATTGCGACCTTCTCCTAAATAGGTATTAGAAATTAATAGAGTGTTGACCTAGTTGGCTATCATATATGAAGGGTGTGCATTTTTGGAAGGGACCTTGAGTTTTGGTTTGAGGGTGCGTGGCTAGTAGCATGGTGATTACTGCATTTTGAGGCTTTGGGGGTTCATGAATTGTTACACGGCCAAAAATCCTATATGGGTGCATCAACAGAATAATAGGGTGTGAGCGATATATCAGCCATTGGATTTGCGTAGTTGAGTTGGGTATGGAAATTTTGGTATTCTAGAGGATTTGGTGTACGAGCTGTGTAGTGTGAGAATTTGTTTGTTTCCGTGATGAGCCATCAGTTGGGCTTCTTGTATTGGCCGAGATGTGGTTCTTTGACCTGAGAGTTGTACTATGGTATTAGGGGTGAGGAGTGTTTGGAAATATGTGGGTGTTTCTGCTAAGATCTGGGTAATGGCCCTGGCGGACGAGAGGGTTTCTTGACTTGTTGATTTCATAGGCAGCTATGAGTCTCCGTATATTTCTTTATCATGAACATTGATGTGTAGGTATGGAATAAGGTTATATTCAATGTGAGGTGTGTTGCAGGCATCCAGGATGTTATTTGAGCAGCTATGGTCGTCAGAGGTTATTGCTTCGGGCATTGAGTTGTGTGGAGCAGCATGTGATTGTATTCGGGATGGAATTTTTGGCTCAATTCAGCTTGTTTGGGTTTGTTCAGTGTGATGGTGTGGAATTCGGGTCCTATGATGAATTTCGGATGTTGATGTTTGGGTTCTTTTCTAAGGTTATGGACTAAGGAAGAGATGAGACCTTCAGTTAAGTGGTGTTGTCAGTTCTTCATAGGTTGGGTAATGGGGAAACACCCCTGGGTGTATGTATGATGAGCTCATGCAGTGGTTTGATGGTTTTGGGACGACTTCGGGCACATTCGATGAAATACCTATGTTTAAGTGGAGGAGGATGTAACGACCCGACAAGTCATTTTGGGAAATTTTGTCTGATTCGGTAATTTGAGGTCTCGAGCAGCTTCATGATATGTGTATTGACTTGCGTGCATGGTTGAAGTCAGTTAGCGGACAATTCAGAGTCAAATTGGAAGAAGGAAACTAGCTTTGGAAGTTTAAACTATGAGAATTTGACCGGATTGAAATTTTTGGTAAATGGCCCCGGAATGGGTCATGGATGATCTCACCAGCTTCGTATGGTGATTTTGGACTTAGGCGCGCGTCCGGATTCGGAGTTTGAGGTCCGTAGGATAAATTGAGGCATTTCAGCGAAAATTGGAAAAGTTGAAGTTTGGAAAATGGAGAAGTTTGACCCATAGTTGACTTGTGATATCGGGGTCGGAATGCGATTCCAAGAGTTGGAGCATCTCTGTTATGTTATTTTGGACTTATCTGCAAAATTTGGCGTAATTCTGAGTTGAATTGATAGGTTTTGGCATGAGATTTGATATTTGAAGATTTGGAAATTCATAAGTTTGGTTTTTGGTTTGATTTTTTATTTTAGTGTTATTTTATGTGATTTGAAACCTCGAGCGAGTCCGTGTTAGGTTATATGACCTGTTTGCGTGATTAGACAGAGTCCCGGGAGCCTCGGGTGTGTTTATGAGCTACGAGTCATTTTTCCCTATGTTTGAACTGCTGTTCTACTATCTGGTATTTCTTTCCATGCGATCGCATAGGCGTAGCTGCAATCGTGTAGTACAATGTTAACCTGCCATATTTCCTTCTATGCGATCGCATAGCACAAATTTGGACAACAACATTTTTCTTCTATGCGATGGCATTTATTTGTCCGCGATAGCGTAACACAAATTTGGACAACAACATTTTCCTTCTATGTGATTGCATTGATTTGTCCGCGATAGCATAGCACAAATTTGGACAACAGCATTTTCCTTCTATGCGATTGCATTCATTTGTCCGCGATAGCATAGCACAAATTTGGACAGCGGCATTTTCCTACTATGTGATTGCATTAATTTGCTCGCAATCGCATAGTACATTTTGGGCCAGTAGCTATTTTCTTCTACGCGATCGCATCTCTTCTCCCGCGATCGCAATGAACAAACACCTGAGCAGACAAAATATATTCAGAAATCGAGGGTTATATCATTTTCAACATATTTTGACTTCCTGGCTCGGTTCTTGGTGATTGTTCGTGGGTTTTTCACGAAACTTGATTGGGTAAGTGTTGTTCAACTAGAGTTAAATATATTCCATGAATTTGTCTATATTTTTAACATTTAAATTGTGTTTTGGGTTGGAGAAAGAGTTGGTTTTTGAAGAAAAATTTCAAAATGAAAAATCATGATTTGAGGGACCAAATGTTATCGGAATTGGATAAACTTTGTATGGTTGAACTCATTTTGGAATGGGTGATCGGATTTTATAAAATTTGACTGGTTCTGAGGTGCGGGCTCAGGGGTCGACTTTTGGGTCTATTTTTATATTTTTGTAAAGATCGAAATTTTATTATTCGGAATAGTTCCTTATTCGATTTATTTGTGTTTTGGAATTGGTATAATTGGATTTGAGCTGTTCAGAGATCTTTTCGCCCCAGAAGTCCATTTTCGAGTACCGAGTTGTCGTCTTTGAGGTAAGTATCTTACCTAACCTTGTGATACTAATTGTAGTCCATGCATACTGTGTGACGAGTGCATGCTCGGACTTATTTGTTGGAAATTTGCCTCTAGGGTTCTTAGGTGCTTATGTGGAATGTATCCTATTATGATTGGGTTTCCTAGTTGCTTAAACTGCCTCTGTATGCTCCATATGATATTGTTAGCTTTCCTCTAATTCTTTTGTGTTAAATTGACCCTTAATTGCCTTAATAGAAGTGATTCCCTTTCTTATTCTTTTGATACTTTTTGATTGTGAGTTCCTGTATGACTTCGTGCAAATAGGTTATATGTCCAATTGTTGTGGTTGCCGGTAAACGTGCTTATTATGTCTTGTTGTGTAGTTGAGGTTTCATTGTGAAGTTAACTGTTGGTACAAGTTTGGTTATAGCTGACTCCCTTGCCGGGACATACTTAATTCTTACTATTGGTTCCCTTGTCGGGACGTGTTTATTCCTGTTGTTGACTCCCTTGCCGGGATACTATTGCTTCCTTATTATTCCCTTGCTGGGATTCTTTCGTGATTGGTGTTAATTTGTATATTATATGGATCGGGTTGCACGCCGTAACAATACTAAATGGATCAGGTTACACGCCGCAACAATATTATATGGGTCGGGTTGCACGCTGTAACAATATTATATGGATCAGATTGGACACGCAATAATACTAAATGGATCGGATTGCATGCCGCAACAATATTATATGGATCGGGATGCATGCTGCAATAATATTATATGGATCGGGTTGCATGCCAAAACAATATTATATGGATTGGGTTGCACGCCGCAACATCTTTATATGACTTGGAACGGATTGCACGCCGCAACAATAATATGTGATTTGGATCGGGTTGCACACCGCAACATCACTATATGATTTGGATGGAGTTATACGCCGCAACAGTACTATATGATTGGGATAGGGTTGGACGCCGCAACAAGAGAGAATAAAATTGAATATAGATTCTTATGGTGAGAACGAGAGTAAAAGCACGAAGGGTGATGTCGTGCACTTTCTGCTGCTGTGTTTATTTGTTGTTATCAATTCAAAAATAAATTTAAACTATTTAATTCTTTCATTATTGTGATCCTTTATGTTAGAACCCACAATGTTTTCAACCTCACTGTATTTATATATATATATATATATATATATATATATATACACACACACATATACGTTCCAATACTTCAAACTTCAATAATTGTTACATTCTTAATTCAATTAGTTTATCAATTATATTCCTTTAAACCGTTTGAGGTTGTACTTTTCTTAAAAATGAATTTCTACTAAGTTTTAAGTTATGAACTCCCATGTTAAAGGTAATAATATTTTCGATGTTGTATTTTAAATTGAAAGCGGTACTTTCTTACTCGAATGATTTCTAAAAACAACTTCATCTTTTATCGCCGATTTTCTCCAAATTTATTTAGAAATTGTAATATAATTTGTATTATGTAAATAGGACTTCCTGAACATTTTAAGTGCATTTGTAAGGACATTTTGTATTGTATAACATATGAATCTTGTTTTTAAGAGTGAGATGGAAAATATGCGGGCACAAGGTGCCATATGTGCTGAAAGTTTGAAAGTTGAGATTATGGTATGAGAAATCGAGGATTGAAATGATCGGGATGGTGTATTAAACATGATGTGATTGATTGAGTTGACATTGTTTTCTTTAATTGGATGCATTCTTACTTGTCTCGTTCTCTGTTATTTCAGTGTTGAATTGCTTGGGTTATCTGATTTACATGATTTTCGTTCGTTACTATCCGTGTTCTCCCTTTATTGTTTATACTGTTTGTACTTGGATTTTCTCTCCACAATTGATATTACTTTGTTATATTTATCTTGATGTTTTATTATCATATCCTCTTAATTTTATTTGACCAGTAGGTGTCCTCACTGTTCCTCGTCACTACCCTACCGAGATTAGTCTTGATACTTATTGGGCATCACTATGGTGTGCTCATACTACACTTCTTTACATTTTTGTATACAGATCTAGGTGGATTAATTATAGTTGTGTGGGTCGTCGTGGTGGAGACTCGAGGTAAACCTACTACAGCGTTCGCAGGTCTCGGAGTCACATTCATTTGTATTTATTTCCAATTGCTCCTTTGTTTCAAGGCAGTGATGCATTATTTTTTGTAGTTAGTCTTAGACAGGCTTGTGACTTGTACCACCGGTTTTGGAAATTTTAATTTATTCAGAGTTTGTTAATTTAAAGTTATTAAGCATCAACGTTACTTTAGTTTATGTTAGGCTTACCTAGTTTAGAGACTACGTTCCATCACGACTCCTTCGGAGGGATTTTTGGGTCGTGATAAGTTGGTATCAGCGCTCTAGGTTCATGGGTGCTACGAGTCACAAGCAGGTTTAGTAGAGCCTTGCGGATCGGTATGGAGACGTCTGTACTTATCTTTGAGAGGCTACAGAACTGTTAGGAAATTTCCCTTCTTTCATTCCTTATAGTACGATATTGATTCATCTCAAAGTATAAAACTTATGTTCCTTTACATCCACTCGTGTATAATATTATGCTCTCAGCATTTCGCTATACGCCAGTGTTTCGTGATGCTACAGACAGGCAACAAAGGAGTCAGGGATGCTCAGGCATAGCCTCCACGTGTTGTCCAGGCTGAAGATACAGAGGCATTGAGAGACTATTCAGTTGTTCGTATAGAGGCGCAACGGTTTCCGACATCTGATTGATGAGTGTGAGCTTGGGAAGGTTTAATTTGTTGACTAGTCATCGCGATTATGGCAAGGCCACAAAGTGGGTGTTGATTGGGAATAGTTGGTGGTATTGGAGTACCTTCTGATTTGTGTTGTACGAGCTTTGAAGGTTAGATTTACGGATCATCAGACGTTGTTTTCTATTAATTTGCGCCAAGTGGAGGAGTCCAATAGCGGCATTCAAAATGAAGAGTTAGATTTATATCAGATTTGGCCTGAGGTATATGTACATGTGGTATTGGTAGGTTCCCAAAATTTGTATATGACTAAGGTCTGAGATCTTGCACGGGACAATATTGGGACTTTGACTAGGGTTATTACACATCGACTATCCGAAGAAATAGGTCAGCTCTGTGGTATTGGTTCAGCATATTGATGAAGTAATTGGTCCATTGAATAAGAAATCTCTACTGAAATTTGTGGAAGCACTATTGTATTGGACAGTTTGTGTGACTTGGTCGAGTTGGGGAGGTGCAGTCCCGATGGCTTAGTTGCGTGCGGGCGGATCTTGGAAGGGTCTCGATTGTTCGACAAAGGCTTGAGTTAGCTCTCTACTATGGGAGTAAGGAATATATGGTACATTGAGACTTTCTCCTAAATAGGTATCAGAAATTAATAGAGTGTTGACCTTGTTGGCTATCATATATGATGGGTGTGCATTTTTGGAAGGGACCTTGAGTTTTGATTTGAGGGTGCGTGGCTAGTAGCATGGTGATTACTACGTTTTGAGGCTTTCGGGGTTCATGATTTGTTACACGGCCAAAAATCCTATATGGGTGCATCAACAGAATATTAGGGTGTGAACGATATATCATCCATTGGATTTGCGTAGTTGAGTTGGGTATGGAAATTTTGGTATTCCTGAGGATTTGGTGTACGAGCTGTGTAGTGTGAGAATTTGTGTGTTTCTGTGATGAGACATCAGTTGGGCTTCTTGTATTGGCCGAGATGTGGTTCTTAGACCTGAGAGTGGTACTATGGTATTGGGGGTGAGGAGTGTTTGGAAGTATGTGGGTGTTTCTGCTAAGATTTGGGTAATGGCCCTGGCGGGCGAGAGGGTTTCTTGACTTGTTGACTTCATAGGCGGCTATGAGTCTCCGCATGTTTTTTTATCATGAACAATGATGTGTAGGTCCGGTATAAGGTTATATTCAATATGAGGTGTGTTGCAGGCATCCAGGATGTTATTTGAGCAGCTTTGGTCGTCAGAGGTTATTTCTTCGGGCATTGAGTTGTGTGGAGCAGCACGTGATTGTATTCGAGATGGAATTTTTGGCTCAATTCAGCTTGTTTGGGTTTGTTCAGTCTGATGATGTGGAATTCGGGTCCTATGATGAATTTCGGATGTTGAGGTTTGGGTTCTTTTCTAAGGTTATGGACTAAGGAAGAGATGAGACCTTCAGTTAAGTGGCGTTGTCAGTTATTCATAGGTTGGGTGATGGGGAAACACCCCCAGGTGTCTGTATGATGAGCTCATGCAGTGGTTTGATGGTTTTGGGATGACTCCGGGCACATTCGATGACATACCTATGTTTAAGTGGAGGAGGATGTAACGACCCGATAGGTCTTTTTGGGCAATTGTGTCCGACTTGGTAATTTAAGGTCTCGAGTAGATTCATGATATATGTATTGACTTGTGTGCATGGTTGAAGTCAGTATACGGACGATTCAGAGTCAAGTTGGAAGAAGGAAACTAGCTTTGGAAGTTTAAACTATGAGAATTTGACCGGATTGAACTTTTTGGTAAATGGCCCCGGAATGGGTCATGGATGATCTCAACAGCTTTGTATGGTGATTTTGGACTCAGGCGCACGTCCGAATTTGGATTTTGAGGTCCGTAGGGTAAATTGAGGCATTTCGGCGAAAGTTGGAAAAGTTGAAGTTTGGAAAATGGAGAAGTTTGACCCATAGTTGACTTTTGTGATATCGGGGACGGAATGCGATTCCAAGAGTTGGAGCAGCTCCGCTATGTCATTTTGGACTTATCTGCAAAATTTGGCGTAATTCTGAGTTGAATTGATAGGTTTCGGCATGAGATTTGATATTTGAAGATTTGGAAATTCATAAGTTTGGTTTTTGGTTTGATTTGTTATTTCGGTGTTGTTTTATGTGATTTTGAACCTCGAGCGAGTCCATGTTAGGTTATATGACCTGTTTGTGTGATTAGACAGGGTCACGGGAGCCTCAGGTGTGTTTATGGGCTACGGGTCATTTTTCCCTATGTTTGAACTACTGTTCTGCTATCTGGTATTTCCTTCCATGCGATCGCATAGGCGTAGCTGCAATCGCGTAGTACAATGTTAACCTGCCATATTTCCTTCTATGTGATCGCATAGCATAAATTTGGACAGCAGCATTTTTCTTCTATGCGATGGCATTTATTTGTCCGCGATAGCATAGCACAAATTTGGACAGCAACATTTTCCTTCTATGCGATTGCATGTATTTGTCTGCGATAGCATAGCACAAATTTGGACAACAGCATTTTCCTTCTATGCGATTGCATTGATTTGTCCACGATAGCATAGCACAAATTTGGACAGCGGCATTTTCCTACTATACGATTGCATTAATTTGCTCGCAATCGCATAGTACATTTTGGGCCAGTAGCTATTTTCTTCTACGCGATCGCATCACTTCTCCCGCGATCGCAACAAACAAACACATGAGCAGACAAAATATATTCAAAAATCGAGGGTTATATCATTTTCATCATATTTTGACTTCCAGGCTCGTTCTTGGCGATTGTTCATGGGTTTTTCACGAAATTCGATTGGGTAAGTGTTGTTCAACTAGAGTGAAATATATTCCATGAATTTTTCTATATTTTTAACATTTAAATTGTGTTTTGGGTTGGAGAAATAGTTGGTTTTTGAAGAAAAATTTCAAAATGAAAAACCATGATTTGAGGGACCAAATGTTATCGGAATTGGATAAACTCTGTATGGTCGAACTCATTGTGGAATGGGTGATCGGATTTTATAAAATTTGACAGGTTCTGAGGTGCGGGCTCAAGGGTCGACTTTTGGGTCGATTTTTATATTTTTGTAAAGATCGAAACTTTATTATTCGGAATAGTTCCTTATTCGATTTATGTGTGTTTGGAGTTGGTATAGTTGGATTTGAGCTGTTCGGACATCTTTTTGCCCCAGAAGTCCATTTTAGAGTACTGAGTTGTCGTCTTTGAGGTAAGTATCTTACCTAACCTTGTGATGCTAATTGTAGTCCGTGCATACTGTGTGACGAGTTCATGCTCGGACTTATTTGTGGGAAATTTGCCTCTAGGGTTCTTAGGTGCTCATGTGGAAAGTATCCTATTATGATTGGGTTTTCTAGTTGCTTAAATTGCCTATATATGCTGTATATGATATTGTTAGCTTTCCTCTAATTCTTACATGTTAAATTGACCTTTAATTGCCTTAATAGAAGTGATTCCCTTTCTTATTGTTTTGAAACTTTTTGATTGTGAGTTCCTCTATGACTTCGTGCAAATAGGTTATATGTCCAATTGTTGTGGTTGCCGGTGTAGTTATCACGTGCTTATTATGTCTTGTTGTGTAGTTGAGGTTTCATTGTGAATTTAACTATTTGTACAAGTTTGGTTATAGCTGACTCCCTTGCCGGGGCATACTTAATTCTTACTATTGGTTCCCTTGTCGGGACATGTTTATTCTTGTTGTTGACTCCCTTGCCGGGATATTATTGCTTCCTTATTATTCCCTTGCCGGGATTCTTTCGTGATTGGTGTTAATTTGTATATTATATGGATCGGGTTGCACGCCATAACAATACTAAATGGATCGGGTTGCATGCTGCAACAATATTATATGGATCGAGTTGCACGTGTTCTCCCTTTTTGTTTATCAATTTGTTTCTCAATTATATCCCCTTAAACCGTCTGAGGTTGTATTTTTCCTAAAAAGGAATTTCTACTAAGTTTTAAGTTATTAACTCCCATGTTAAAGGTAATAGTTCTTCCGATTTTGTATTTTAAATTGAAAGGGGTACTTTTTTACTCGAATGATTTCTAAAAACAACTTCATCTTTTATCACCAATTTTTTTCAAATTTATTTAGAAATTGTAATTTAATTTATGTTATGTAAATAGGACTTTCTGAACATTTTAAGTGCATTTTAAGGACATTTTGTATTGTATATCAAGTAGATCTTGTTGTTAAGAGTGAGATGGAAAATATGTGGGCACAAGGTGCCATATGTGCTGAAAGTTCGAAAGTTGAGATTATGATATGAGAAATCGAGAATTGAAATGATCGGGATAGTGTATGAAACACGATGTGATTTATTGAGTTGACATTGTTTTCTTTAATTGGATACATTCTTACTTGTCTCTGTCTCTGTTATGTCAGTGTTGAATTGCTTGGGTTATTTGATTTACGTGATTTTTGTTTGTTACTATCCGTGTTCTCCCTTTATTGTTTATACTGCTTGTACTTGGATTTTCTCTCTACAGTTGATATTACTTCGTTATCTTTATCTTGATGTTTTATTATCATATTCTGTTAATTTTATTTGATTAGTAGATGTCCTGACTGTTCCTCGTTGCTACTCCACCAAGATTAGCCTTGATACTTACTGGGCACCGCCATGGTGTGCTCATACTATACTTCTGTACATTTTTGTGTACATATCCTGGTGGATTGATAGTAGCTGTGCAGGTCATCGCAGTGGAGACTCAGGGTAAACCTGCTACAGTGTTCGTAGGTCTCGGAGTCATCTTCATTTGTATTTTTTTTCCAATTGCTCCATTGTTTCGGGACAGTGATGCATTATTTTGTGTAGTTATTCTTTGATAGGCTTGTGACTTGTACCATCAGTTTTATTAATTTTGATTTATTCAGAATTGGTTAATTTAAAGTTAGAAAGCATGAACGTTACTTCAGTTTATGTTAGGCTTACCTAGTTTAGAGACTAGGTGCCATCACGACTCCTTCGGAGGGATTTTTGGGTCGTGATAAACTGGTATCACAACTCTAGGTTCATGGGTGCTACGAGTCACAAGCAGGTTTAGTAGAGTCTTGCGGATCGGTACGGAGACGTCTGTACTTATCTTTGAGAGGCTACAAAACTGTTAGGAAATTTCCCTTCTTTCATTCCTTATAGTGCGATATTGATTCAGCTCGAAGTATAAAACTTATGTTCCTTTACATCCACTCGTATATAATATTATGCTCTCAGCATTCATCGTGCGCTAGTGTATCGTGATACTACAGACATGTAACGAAAGAGTCAGAGATGCTCAGGCATTGCCTCCACGTGTTGTCCAGGCTGAAGATACAGAGGCATTGAGAGACTATTCAGTTGTTCGTATAGAGGCGTAATGGTTTCCGGCATCTGATTGATGAGTGCGAGCTTGGGAAGGTTTAATTAGTTGACTAGTCATCGCGATTGTGGCAAGGCCACAAAGTGGGTGTTGATTGGGAATAGTTGGTGGTATTGGAGTACCTTGTGATTTGTGTTGTACGAGCTTTGAAGGTTAGATTTACGAATCATCAGACGTTGTTTTCTATGGTTTTGCGCCAAGTGAAGGAGTCCAATAGCGAAATTCAAAATGTAGAGTTAGATTTATATCAGATTTGGCCTGAGGTATATGTATGTGGTATTGGTAGGTTCCCAAAAGTTGTATATGACTAAGGTATGAGATCTTGCACGGGACAATGTTGGGACTTTGACTGGGATTATTACATACGACTATCCGAAGAAATAGGTCAGCTCTGTGGTATTGGTTCAGCATATTGATGAAGTAATTGGTCCTTTGAATAAGAAATCTCTACTGACATTTGTGGCAGCACTCTTGTATTGGACAGTTTGTGTGACTTGGTCGAGTTGGGGAGGTGCAGTCCTGATGGCTTAGTTGCGTGCGGGCGGATCTCGGAAGGGTATCGATGGTTCGACAAAGGCTTGAGTTGGTTGTCTACTATGGGCGTAGGGAATATGTGGTACACTGCGACTTTCTCCTAAATAGGTATCAAAAATTAATAGAGTGTTGACCTTGTTGGCTATCATATGTGAAGGTTGTACATTTTTAGAAGGGACCCTGAGTTTTGGTTTGCGGGTGCTTGGCTAGTAGCATGGTGATTACTGCGTTTTGAGGCTTTCACGGTTCATGATTTGTTACACGGCCAGAAATATTATATGGGTGCATCAACAGAATAATAGGGTGTGAGCAATATATCAGCCATTGGATTTGCATAGTTGAGTTGGGTATGGAAATTTTGGTATTCCTGAGAATTCGGGGCTAGGTTCCCTAACTCCATGACAAGAAAGAACAAATGTGAAACAAAACCGCACGAAAAGAAAGAAATGATGTGAAGTTTTCCTAACTCCGTAGCCTCTGGGGATAAATACAGACGTCTCCGTACTGATCTCTCAGACTCTACTGAGCTTGTCCATGAATTGTGAGACCTATGTAACCTAGATCTCTCATACCAACTTGTCACGATCCAAATTTTCCAACCTCGGGAGTCGTGATAGCGCCTACTCGTAGAAGCTAGGGAAGCCACGAACTCAGGAATCATTAACTCTTTTATTTTAATCCTTTTTATAAATCATATCAACAAGTGATAAACGTTTAAATAACAGTGGAAAATTAGTTAAAAGCGGAAGACTTAAATGAAATAAACAAAGCAATACGGAAATCCACATATGTCTCTACCTAGAAAATGGTGTCACAACATTCACGGACTGTCTAAGATAACTACATACAAATGTCTGAAAGAAAGAAACTTCATCTGTTTTGGTACCAGTGATAACAGAATCATAAAAAGAGATAGAAGAGATGCCGGGCCTGCGGACGCCTGCAGGAGTACCTCGGGAACTCGGTGGACTGAAGGCTGTCTCCCAAACTACTGCTGCTGACCAAATGTTGCTCCGGTATCTGCACACAGTGTAGATTGTAGTATCAGCAAACTGACCCCATGTGTTGGTAAGTGTCTGGCCTAACCCCAGTGCCACGACCCGGATTTCTCCACCCTCGGGATTCGTGATGGCGCCAACTAATAGGAGCTAGGCAAGTCAAATTAATTTACTTCTTTTAGCAATTATCGATTATTTAATAACAACAACGCATAATATGATAAAGCGGAAGTCTTAATATATAATTAACTGGAAGAAATGCGGAAGTTTAACAAAATCCTCTACCCAAGAATTGGAGTCACAAACTCATGAACGTCTATAGAATGCTAAATACAACGTCTGAATAAAAACGTAACTCTGTTTGTTCCGATACAAAGGATAACAAACTAACATAAGGATAGAAGAGACTCCGGGCCATGCGAACGTCAGCAAGGCTACCTCAAAATCTCTGGACTGAAGTCAGCTCCCAATCAACTACTGTTGTCCAAAAGCTGCTCCGGTACTGTGATCTGTGCAAAAAGATGCAAAGAGTGTAGCATCAGCACAACTGACCCTATGTGCTGGTAAGTGCCTAGCCTAACCCCGGCGAAGTGATGAGGCTAGACCAGACTACCAGATAAACCTGTGCAGATATATATTTACAAGTACAACAAAATAATAGCGAAAAGTAAACAATTACAGCTGGGAGGGGGAGTATGCTTACGGGGGTAGCAGATAAAAATAGAATATCAGGAATAAATGACAAAACTACATCTGATTTCTTCTAACACAGAATAATGGACTAACGTCCCACTTTCACTTATTACAATTTCCTCTTGTTGCAGGCGTGCAACACAATCCCATTTCCTTATATCACGTGGTAGGTGTACCACACGCTCCTATTTCATAATATCTCGTGGTTGACGTGCCACACGATCCTATTTCATAATATCTCATGGTCGATGTGCCATATGATCCCATTTCATAATATCTCGTGGTCGACTTGCCACACGATCCCATTTCATAATATCTCGTGGTCGGCGTGCCACACGATCCCATTTCATAATATCTCGTGGTCGGTGTACCACATGATCCTATTTCTTTCAATACAATACACAATATAATCCTGGCAAGGGATAAAGATGTTATAATAAACGATCCCGGCAAGGGAACAAGATAATATAGTAAACCATCCCGGCAAGGGAGATCCAGCTATAACCAAACTCATTTTATTCCTACTTAACACAATTAAGTCCATACTTAGTCTCAACAATTAATGCATAGTGTTAAAGATTTCCAACCAAGTCCTCATAAACAGCAATTAAGAATTCGATAATTTAGTAATTCAGGATTCACGGTCATGCTCGATACCAGTGTATAGATACTCGTCACCATGCCTATACACCGTACTCGAGAAATAGCAATTAGCAAATAAGATTCTACTCCTATTCCCTCAAGCCAAAGTTAGACCAAACACTTACCTCGAATGCTCCAAACTCAACTCAAGCCTCTAGTATAGCTTTACCCGTCGAATTCACCACCAAACCGCTCGAATCTAGCCACAAATTACTTGAATCTATCAACAAATGCTAATTGAATCAATTTGAATGCTTGAAAATGAATTTCCAAAAGTTTTACTCAAAAATTCCCAAAAAGCCCCCGGGCCCACATGGTCAAAACCTGAGGTTCGAACCAAAACCCGATCCCATTCCCCCATGAACTCAAATATATAAGTTATTTTGGAATCGGACCTTGAATTGAGGTCCAAAACCCCCAAATTTTGAAAACCTAGGTTCTACCCTAAATTCCCAAATTTCCCTACTAAAATCTTTGTTTTGAAGTTGAAGTTATGTTTAACGATGTTAAGGAATAAAGAAAATGAGTTAGAAATCACTTACCAATCGTTTTGAAGAAGAAGAATCGTTTGGAAAATCGCCTCTTATGTTTTGGGTTTTGAAAAAGTAAAAAATAACTGAAAATCCTGGCCTTATATGCATTACTGAAGGCTCAACGCGGACCACGCGATAGTGCACCGCGGCGGCACTGAGGAACTTGAAAATTACCCCGTCTGAACCCACCCAGCGCGGACCGCGCTAATATGGCACGCGGCCACGCTGGTCGACCTAGGACTACTGGCCCTCTGAACCTAGCCACGCGGACCACGCAGAAATGCACTGCGACCGTGCGTCTTCCAGCATGGACCGCGCGGAGTCGACCGCGGGCGCGTTGGGGGGCTGCAATCCCTGCACCTGCAACCATCGGCTATTTCTAAGCCTAAGACCTCCCCGGGACCTACTCAAAACTCACCCGAGCCCTCGGGCTCCAAACCGAGCATACATATAAACTCAAAAACATACTACGGACTCATCCGTGCGATCAAATCGCCTAGACAACATTATTAATCATCAAATTAGGCCTCAATACCCATGATTTCCTTCCAATTTCCATAAAACTTCAAGTTTAGAGTTTGTAGTTCAAAACACGTCAAACAACGTCCAATTCCATCCAAACTTTACAACAGTTGCTTAAACCATATTTAAGACTCGTACCGGGTATCGGAACTAAAATACGAGCCCGATAGCACAGTCTTTTAATAAAATTTCACTTTTAAATTCCTTAATTATTTTGAGAAAATAATTTCACATAAAAATTCATTTCTCGGATTTCGGACCTCAAAATTTGATTTCGAGCGTACACCCAAGTCCCACATTTTCCTACGGACCCTCCGGGGCCGTCAAATCATATGTCCGGGCCCGCTTGCCCAAAATATTGACCGAAGTCAAACTTATTCAATTTAATATAAAAATTTATTATCTTTCTCACAAATTCATATTTAAACTTTTCGGCTATGCGCCCGGACTGCGCACATAAATCGAGGCAACCCCAAGTGAGGTTTTTACGGCCTCGGAAGTACAGAGTGAGTAGGAATACAAGTGATGAGCCCTTGGGTCATCACATTCTCCACCTCTAAAATAACCGTTCGTCCTCGAACGGACAAAAGAAATAAGTACCTGAGTCAGGAAAAAGATGGGGATAACGGCTCCGCATATCAGACTCAGACTCCCAGGTCGATGCCTCAGGAGGCTGACCTCCCCACTGAACATGAACAGAAGGAAAACTTTTGGATCTTAACTGACGAACCTGTAGGTCTAAAATAGCTACCGACTCCTCCTCATAGGATAAGTCCTTGTCCAACTGGACAGTGCTGAAATCTACACATGGGATGGATCACCATGATACCTTCGAAGCATGGACACATGAAACACAGGATGCACGGTTGACAAGCTAGGCGGCACGGCAAGTCTATAAGCCACCTCTCCCACTCGATCAAGAATCTCAAACGTGCCAATGTACCTAGGGCTAAGCTTGCCCTTCTTCCCAAATCTCATCACGCCCTTCATAGGCGACACTCGGAGCAATACCCGCTCACCAACCATGAAAGCTACAGCTCGAACCTTATGGTCTGCATAAATCGTCTCCCTGGACTAAGCTGAACGAAGCCTCTCCTGAATGATCTTGACCTTGTCCAAGGCCTCCTGAACCAAATCTGTATCTATCAACCGAGCCTCTCCCGGCTTAAACCATCCCACTGGAGACCGACATCGCCTACCATACAATGCCTCATATAGAGCCATCTGAATGTTGGACTGGTAGCTGTTGTTGTAGGCGAACTCTGCTAAAGACAAAAACTGGTCCCACGAACCTCCAAAGTCGATAACACAATCCCAGAGCACATCCTCCAAAATCTGAATAGTCCGCTTGGACTAACCGTCCATCTGAGGATGAAATACGGTGCTCAACTCAACCCGTGTGCCCAACTCTCACTGAACTGCACCCCAAAAACACGAGGTAGACTGCGTACCCCGGTCTGAAATGATAGATACCGGCACACCATGAAGGCAAACAATCTCCCGGATGTAAATCTCAGCTAACCTCTCAGATGAATAGGAGACTGCCATAGGAATGAAATGTGCTGACTTGGTCAGCCTATCAACAATAACCCATATCGCATCGAACTTCTTCCGAATCAACGAAAGTCTCGTAATGAAATCCATGGTAATCCTCTCCCACTTCCACTCGGGAAGCTCAATCCTCTGAAACAAACCACCAGGCCTCTGATGCTCATACTTAACCTGCTAACAGTTCAAACATAGAGCCACGTATGCAACAATATCCTTCTTCATTCTACGCCACCAATAATGTTGCCGCAAGTCCTGATACATCTTCGCGGCGCCTGGGTGAATAGAATACGGAAAGCTATGGGCCTCCGCTAAGATCAACTCTCGAATCCCATTGACATTGGCCACACACATTCGCCCCTGCAATCTCAAAACACCATCACTATCTAAGGTCACCTTCGTAGCACCTCCATGATGCACTGCACCATGTCTCTCAGGACACACATATGGGGATCATCAAACTGCCGATCACGGATACGCTCTAACAATGAAGAGAGAGCGACCGTGCAAGCTAACACTCGTCTAGGCTCAGAAATATCCAACCTCACAAATCGATTGGCCAAGGCCTGAATATCCAAAGCAAGCTGTCTATGGCTGACCGAAATATAAGCAAGACTACCCATGCTGGCGGACTTCCTACTCAATGCATCGGCCACCACATTGGCTCTCCCCGATACAAAATAGTAACATCATAATCTTTCAATAACTCCAACCACCTCCTTTGCCTCAAGTTCAACTCCTTATGCTTGAACAAGTACTGAAGACTCTGGTGATCAGTGTACACCTCACACATCACACCATATAGGTAATGCCTCCAAATCTTCAAAGCATGAATAATGGCTGCCAACTCTAGATTATGAACCGGATAATTCTTCTCGTGGATCTTCAACTGACTCGAAGCATAGGCAATGACTCTTCCATCCTGCATCAATACTGCACCAAGCCCAATTCAGGAAGCATCACAATAGACTGTATAAGGCCCTGAACCTGTGGGCAAAACCAATACCGGTGTCGTGGTCAGAGCTGCCTTGAGCTTCTGAAAGCTCGCCTCACACTCATCTGACCATCTGAACTGGGCACCCTTCAGGGTCAATCTGGTCATCGGGGCTGCTATGGATGAAAACCCCTCCATGAATCGACGATAATAGCCTCCGAACCCCAAGAAACTCCGAATCTCTATAGTTGATGTTGTTCGAGGCCAGTTCTTGACTGCCTCAATCTTCTTCGGGTCCACCTGAATACCCTCTGTTGATACAACGTGACCCAGAAATGCAACCGAATTCAACCAGAACTCGCACTTCAGGAACTTAGCATATAACTGACTATCCTTCAGAGTCTGAAGAACCACTCTGAGGTGCTGCTCGTGCTCCTCCTGGCTGCGGGAGTACACCAGAATATCATCAATAAATACTATCACAAACAAGTCCTAATAAGGTCTGAACACTCGATTTATCAACTCCATAAATGCTGTCGGGGCGTTGGTCAACCTAAACGACATGACCAGGAACTCATAATGCCCATACCGAGTGCTGAATGCTATCTTAGGGACATCAAACGCCCTAATCCTTAGTTGATGGTAGCTAGATCTCAATTCTATCTTTGAAAACACCTTCGCACCCTGAAGCTGGTCGAACAAATCGTCAATCCTCGGCAGTGGATACTTGTTCTTAATCGTCACTTTGTTCAACTGCCGGTAATCAATGCACATCCTCATGGAACCATCCTTTTTCTTCACAAATAACACCGGCGCACCCCAAGGAGAAACACCGGGTCTAATGAAACCCCTCTCCAGAAAATCCTGCAACTGATCCTTTAACTCTTCAACTCTGGCGGGGCCATGCGGTACGGCGGAATGGAAATGGGCTGAGTGCCCGGAGATAGATCAATACAGAAATCAATATCCCTGTCGGGCGGCATACCCGGCAGGTCTGAAGGGAAGACCTCAGGGAACTCCCGAACAATAGGAACAGAATCAATAGAAGGGACCTCTGCGCTGGAATCACGAACATATGCCGGATAATCTAAACACCCCTTCTCGACCATGCATCGAGCCTTCACATATGAAATAACTCTGCAGGTGGTATGCCCTGGGGTCCCTTTCCACTCCAAACGGGGCAAATATGGCAAAGCCAAGGTCACGGTCTTGGCGTGACAATCCAAAATAGCATGATACGGGGAAAACCAATCCATCCCTAATATAACATCGAAATATACCATGTCTAAGAGCAATAAATCGACACGGGTCTCAAGACCCTCGAACACTACCACACAGGAACGATTCACTCGGTCGACCACTATAGAATCACCCACCGGTGTAGATACATAAACAGGAATACCCAAAGCATCACTAGGCATGACCAAGTAAGGTGCAAAATAGGATGACACATACGAATACATAGACCCAGGGTCAAAAAGCACTGAAGCATACCTATCACAAACCAGAATAGTACCTGTAATGAATACATCTGAAGACTCAACCTCTGGCCTGGCTGGAAGAGCATAACACCAGGGTTGGGCCCTACCTCCTTGAATCATATCTCTGGGACGATCGGCTACTGGCTGTCCTTTACCTCTGGCGGTCCGAGCTCCACCTCTATGATCTTTACCTCTACCTCTTTGGCCTCTACCCCCGCCTCTAGCTGGATGGGAAGGCTGTGGAACCTCCGGTGCCTGAATCATAGCACGAGAATTCTGATGCTGAGAGCTATCAGAAGCTTGAGGTCAATACTTAGCAATGTGCCTCGTGTCGCCACACGTGAAACAAGCCCTTGACTGCTGAGAATAACGGAGTGGTGGTGCGCTAATAGGTGCTGATGGTGAACTGAAAAGTTGTTGGTCGGAATACTGCGGCTGAGAGCCACGACCACCTGAAGTACCATGTGTGACCTATAGGGCTGACTGAAAGGGCCTCGGAGGATGGCCTCTACCATAAGAATCCCTACCTCCAGACGAGGTACCACTGAATGTACCTGCATGATGGGGCCTCTTATCAGACCCATGACCGCCTCCCTGTCCAAGAGCCATCTCTACCATGCGGGCCGCATTGGCTGCCTCCTGAAACGAAATCTCACTCCCAGCTCCCATAGCCATCTAGAGACGGATCAGCTGAATCAATCCATCAATAAACCTCTGCACCCTCTCTCTCTCGTTGGGGAGTATAATGGTAGCATGACATGCTAGATCAATGAACCGGGTCTCATACTGAGTGACTGTTAAAGAGCCCTGCTGGAGGCGCTCGAACTGCCTGCGAAGAGCCTCTCACTGAGTAACTGGGAGAGACTTCTCCAAAAACAACTCTGTAAACTGGTCCCAAGTCAATGATGGTGACCCTGCTGGTCTGGATAAACAATAGTCCCTCCACCAAGTCTTGGTGGATCCTGCTAGTCGAAAGGTGGCGAAGTCGACCCCATTGGTCTCCACAATACCCATAGTCCGTAGAACCTCATGGCAGCTAAATAAGAAATCCCGGGGGTCCTCTGTAGAAGCACCGCTGAATATGGTGGTGAAGAGCTTGGTAAACCTATCCAGCCTCCACAAAGAATCTGCGGACATAGCCGCTCATCGCCGGTCTGAGTCACAATACCCGACTGAACTACCACAGCTGGCTGAACTACTGGAACCTGAGCCTGGGGAGCTACCTGCTCCAGAGTACGTGTAGCAGGAGTCTAAACCCCTCCTCCATCCTGAGAAGTGGGTGGTGCTACTGGAAGCAAAGCCGCGTGAGAGACGCTCTCCATAAAGCCTACCAACCTAACCAAAGCGTCCTAAAGAATAGGGGTGGCTATAAACCCCTCTAGGACCTGAGATGGGCCCATCGGAGCCGTTGGGGTTAGAACTTCCTCATCATAATCAACATGAGGCTCCACCTCTGGGGTTTCTGCTCGGGGCTGAGCTCTACCCCTGCCTCGACCTCTGCCCCTTGTAGGAGCTGCTGCTGGGGGCTCGAGTTGCAGCGCGGTAGAAGAAGAAGCACGTGTTCTCGCCATCTATGAAAGAACAGAGTAAAAAGACAATCAGTATTTGAGAAACAGAATCGTACGACAAGAAAGAACAAACGTGTAATTTTTCTAACTCCGTAGCCTCTGGGGGATAAATACAGACGTCTCCGTAGCGATCCCTCAGACATTACCAAGTTTGTCCGTGAGTTGTGAGACCTATGTAACCTAGTGGTCTGATACCAACTTGTCACGACCCGGATTTCCCCACCTCGGGAGTCGTGGTGGCACCTACTAATAAGATCTAGGCAAGCCAACTTAATTTACTTCTTTTAGCAATTATCGATCATTTAATAACAACAACGCATAATATGATAAAGCGGAAATCTCAATATATAATTAACTGGAAGAAATGCGGAAGTTTAACAAAATCCTCTACCCAAGAACTGGAGTCACAAACTCACGAACGTCTATAGAATGCTAAATACAACGTCTGAATAAAAACATAACTCTGTTTGTTCCGATACAAAGGATAACAAACTAACATAAGGATAGAAGAGACTTCGGGCCATGCGAACGTCAGCAAGGCTACCTCAAAATCTCTGGACTGAAGTCAGCTCCCAATCAACTACTGCTGTCCAAAAGCTGCTCCGGTACTTTGATCTGTGCAAAAAGATGCACAGAGTGTAGCATCAGCACAACCGACCCTATGTGCTGGTAAGTGCCTAGCCTAACCCCGACGAAGTAGTGACAAGGCTAGACCAGACTACAAGATAAACCTGTGCAGATATATATTTACAAGTACAATAAAATAATAGCAAAAAGTAAACAATTACAACTGGGAGGGGGAGCATGCTTACGGGGGTAGCAGATAAAAATAGAATATCAGGAATAAATGACGAAACTACATCTGATTTCTTCTAATACAGAATAATGGACTAACGTCTCGCTTTCACTTTATTACAATTTCCTCTTGTTGCAGGTGTGCAACACGATCCCATTTCCTTATATCGTGTGGTAGGCGTACCACACGCTCCCATTTCATAATATCTCATGGTCGGCGTGCCATACAATCCCATTTCATAATATCTCGTGGTCGGCGTGCCACACGATCCCATTTCATAATATCTTGTGGTCGGCGTGCCACACGATCTCATTTCATAATATCTCGTGGTCGGCATGCCACACAATCCCATTTCATAATATCTTGTGGTCGGCGTGCCACACGATCCCATTTCTTTCAGCACAATACACAATATAATCCTGGTAAAGGAGAAAGATGTTATAATAAACTATCCCGGCAAGGGAACAAGATAATATTGTAAACCATCCCGGCAAGGGAGATCCAGCTATAACCAAACTCATTATATTCCTACTTAACACAATTAAATCCATACTTAGTCTCAACAATTACTGGTTTAGCGTTAAAGATTTCCAACCAAATCCTCATAAACAACAATTAAGAATTCGATAATTTAGCAATTCAGGACTCACGTTCATGCTCGATACCAGTGTATAGATACTCGTCACCATGCCTATACACCGTACTCGACAAATAGCAATTAGCAAATAAGACTCTACTCCTATTACCTCAAGCCAATGTTAGACCAAACACTTACCTCGAATGCTCCAAACTCAACTCAAGCCTTTAGTATAGGTTTACCCCTAGAATTCACCACCAAACCACTCGAATCTAGCCACAAATTACTTGAATGTATCAACAAATGCTAATTGAATCAATTTGAATGCTTGAAAATGAAATTCCCAAAGTTTTACTCAAAAGTTCACAAAATACCCCCGGGCCCACATGGTCAAAACACGAGATTCGAACCAAAACCCGATCACCCATTCCAACATGAACTCAAATATATAAGTTATTTTGGAATCGGACCTCGAATTGAGGTCCAAACCCCCTAAATTTTGAAAACCTAGGTTCTTCCCTAAATTCCCAAATTTCCCCATTAAAATCTTTGTTTTGAAGTTGAAGTTATGTTTAACGATGTTAAGGAGTAAAGAAAATGAGTTAGAAATCACTTACCAATCATTTTGAATAAGAAGAATCATTTGGAAAATCGCCTCTTGTGTTTTGAGTTTTGAAAAAGAGAAAAATAACTGAAAATCCTGGCCTTATATACACTACTGAAGGCTCAGCACGAACCGCGCGAAAGTGCATCGCGGCCACGCTGAGGAACTGGAAAATTACCCTCTCTGAACCCACCCAGCACGGACCGCACTAATATGGCACGCGGCTGCGCTGGTCGACCTAGGACTATTGGCCCTCTAAACCTAGCCACGCGGACCGCACAGAAATGCATCGCGGCCGTGCGGCTTCCAGCGCGTATCGTGCGGAGTCGTCCGCGGGCGCGCTGGGGGCCTGCAATCCCTGTACCTGCAACCATCTGCTGTTTCTAAGCCTAAGACCTCCACAGGACCTACTCAAAACTCACCCGAGCCCTCAGGCTCCAAACCGAGCATACATATAAACTCAAAAACATACTACGGACTCATCCATGCGATCAAATCGCCTATACAACATCATTAATCATCAAATTAGGCCTCAATACCCATGATTTCCTTCCAATTTCCATAAAACATCAAGTTTAGAGTTTCTAGTTCAAAATACGTCAAACGACGTCCAATTCCAACCAAACTTTACAGCAGTTGCTTAAACCATATTTAAGACTCGTATTGGGCATCGGAACAAAAATACGATCCCGATACCATAGTCTTTTAATCAAATTTTATTTTCAAATTCCTTAATTGTTTCAAGAAAACAATTTCACATAAAAATTCATTTCTCGAACTTGGGACCTCAAAATTTGATTCCGGGCGTACACCCAAGTCCCACATTTTCCTACGGACGATCCAAGAGCGTCAAATCACATGTCCGGGTCCGGGTCCATTTGCCCAAAACATTGACTGAAGTCAAACTTAATCAATTTAATATCAAAATTTATTATCTTTCTCACAAATTCATATTTAAACTTTTCGCCTACACGTCCGAACTGCGCACACAAATCGAGGAAACTCAAGTGAGGTTTTCACGGCCTCGGAAGTATAGAGTGAGTAGGAATACAGGTGATGACCCCTTGGGTCATCACACCCGGCGAGGTAGTGACGAGGCTAGGACCAGACTCCAGATAAACCTGTGCAGTTATATAATATATGGCGGAAGAATAAAAAGGTAATAAGCAGTTTAAAAGGGAAGGGGTACATGCTTCGGGGGAAACAATATCAACCTAGAAAAAACCAAATAGATATATGAAAGAACAGTACAGTATCTATAACAATACAATAACACTATTGTTGCGGCGTGTATATATATATATATAGTTATTGTGGTGTGCGACCCGATCCAATATAATATCTGTTGCGGCATGCAACCTGATCCAATATAATATCTATTGTAGCGTGCAACCCGATCCATATAAATAGTAATAAAAATGTTGCGGCGCGCAACCCGCTCCAAATATACAGCTTACAATGATCATGACAACAGTCCCGGCAAGGGATTAACCATAATTTATATTATCCTGGCAAAGGAACTCAATAGTACAAGTATATATGCCCTGGCAAGGGAGAATCAGCTATAATCAATCTCAACTCAATTCCTAATCATCTCAATTATCACCATTTCTAACTCATAAGTAACTTCCACGAAAAAATAAACTAAGTATTTGCGCAATACCACAGATTTACTCACTTTTGCAACCATTGTATCATTCAAGAATACAACAAGTATCAATTTAAGACTCATGGTCATACTCGACACCAACGTATAGATACTCGTCACCATGCCTATACGTCGTACTCAATAAGAAACAAGTATCAAATATGACTCAACTCCTAATCCCTCAAGCTAAGGCTAGACCGAACACTTGCCTCAAACTTCCACGGCCAACTCACTCCTCCATTACCGCCTTTCCTTTCGAATTCGACTCCAAATCAATTGTATTTATACATAAATGACTTCATAACATCAATAAATGCTAAAAAAAAATTCGAATCCAATGCCTAATTATAACTTTCTAGGCATTCTTCCCAAAAACCCAAACACGAGGTTCGGACAAAAAATCAAATCCCCCATTCACCCCACGAGCCTAAATATATAATTATTTCAAGAATTTCACCCCAAAACGAGGTTTAAATCAACATTAATCATAAAGCCCTAGTTCTACCCAAATCCCTAATTTTCTACCCTTAATTACATATTTTAAGCCTAGAATCTAGTGGGTGTTAATGGAAAATGAAGAAAACCAGTTAAATATTACTTACCCAAGAAGATTTGGTGAAGAAGTGCTTCAAAAATCGCCTAGGAACTTTGGAGAAGAAAGGGTTTATGAAATTTTAATAAAATCCTGTAAGGATACTATTCTGGAATTTAAAATTTAACTGGGCAAATTTACTCTTCGCGATCGCGACAGACCGCTCGCGTTCGCGATGGGTCAAGCTGGTTAAGCCTTCGCATTCGCATAGACAGGCTCACGTTCCAATGCTTTATCTTCTCGAGCCCTCACGTTCGTGGACCAAAGGTCACGTTTGCGATGCACAAATAGTGACCCCTCCCCCACTTACCTTATGCGTTCGCATCACACAGGTCGCGTTCGTGATGACAATCCCCAAAGGCTCCTTATTCGCGACTGTGGCTTCGCGTTCGCGAAGAAGAAATTGGGCACCTGGGATCTTTGCCTTACGCGTTCGCGAGGGGTACCACGCGAATGCGAAGGGTAAAAACCCTGGGCACTGACTGCAGAAAATTTGCAACATTTCTTAAACTCAAAACTTCCCAAAACACACCTGAGCCACACACGTACTAGCTCAGCAACATCATACGAACTTATCCGTGCGATCCAATCACCAAAATAAACTTAAAACAATGAATCAAACCTCAAAATCAAGAAATTTTTCTCAAACTTCATCAAATATCAAATTTAGCAATTCAAGTTTGAATCACGTCAAACGACGTCCGTTTTTAACCAAATTTTACAAGAATGACTTAAATAATATATAAGACCTATACCGGGCACCGGAGCTAAAATATGGGCCCGATACCATTGCTTTCTAATCAGATTTCATTTCAGATTCTTAAACAATTTCACTTAAAAATTCATTTCTCGGGCTTGGGACCTCGGAATTCGATTTCGGGCATACGCCCAAGTCCGATATTTTACTACGGACCCTCCAAGACAGTAGGATCATGGGTCCGGTTCCGTTTACCCAAAATATTGACCAAAGTCAAATTTACTCATTTTATAATCAAAACTTAGCATTTTTCACAGATTCTCATATTTAAGCTTTTTGACTACGTGCCCGGACTGCGCACGCAAATCAAGGTAATGATAAATGGGGTTTTCAAGGCCTCGGAGACATAAAATTGAATGAAAATTAGGTGATGACCCCTTTGGGTCGTCACATTCTCCACCTCTAAAACAACTATTTGTCCTCGAATGGACATAAGAAAGAAGTACCTGAATCGGGAAAAAGATGGGGATAATGGCTCCGCATATCGGACTCGGACTCCCAGGTCAACGCCTCATAAGACAAGTCCTTGTCCAACTGGACAGTGCTTAAATCTAACATGTAGGATGGATTGTCGTGATACTTTTGAAGCATGGACATATGAAACACTGGAGGCACGACTGACAAGCTCGGCAGTAATGCAAGTCTATAAGCCACCTCTCCCACTCGATCAAGAATCTCAAACGGACAAATGAATCTAGGGCTAAGCTTGCCCTTCTTCCCAAATCTCATCACGCCCTTCATAGGCGACACTCAAAGCAATACTCGCTTACCAACCATGAAAGTCACATCTCGAACCTTGTAGTTGCATAACTCTTTTCCCTGGACTGAGTTGTACGAAGCCTATCCTAAATGATATTGACCTTGTCCAAGGCCTCCTGAACCAAATCCTTACCCAACAACCGAGCCTCTCTCGGCTCAAACCATCCAACCAGAGATTGACACTGCCTACCATATAAAGCCTCATAATGAGCCATCTAGATACTCAACTGGTAGCTGTTCTTGTAGGCAAACTCTACTGGAGGCAAAAACTGATCCCATGAGCCTCCAAAGTCAATGACACAAGCCCGGAGCATATCCTCCAAAATCCGAATAGTCTGCTCGGACTGTCCGTCCATTTGGGGATGAAATGTTGTGCTCAACTCAACCCGTGTGCCCAACTCTTGCTGAACGGCTCCCTAGAAATGTAAGGTATACTGCGTACCCCGGTCCGAAATGATAGATACGGGCACACAATGAAGGCGAACAATCTCCCCAATATAGATCTCAGCCAACCTTTCAGAAGAATAGGAGACTACCACAGGAATGAAATGTGCTGACTTGGTCAGCCTATCAATAATGACCCATACTGCGTCGAACTTCTTTCGAGTCAGTGGAACTCCAGTAACAAAGCCCATAGTGATCTGCTCCCACTTCCACTCGGGAAGCTCAATACTCTGAAATAAACCACCAGGCCTCCGATGCTCGTACTTAACTTGCTGACAATTTAAACACCAAGTCACATATGCAAACGATATCCTTCTTCATTCTATGCCACCAATAATGATACCGCAAATCTTGATACATCTTCGTAGCGCCTGGTTGAATAGAGTACCGGGAGATATGGGCCTTGATAAGTCGGGATTTTACCAAGTTTTATACCCCTACTTGCTATTACTTTGTTTACAAATTGCTACAAAATAGTCCCAAAATGCTCACAAGTTGTGCTTGATTTCAGGTTTGAGCGACAAAGCGATAAATGTCAAAGATCGGCTTAAAACAGATTGAAACCTGCTCAAATGCCATAGGCTAAGTGAAATGAGGAAAAGAGGGCCTAGTGCGGACCGCGCAAGAGTGAATGCCGCCGCACTAGGGGATTCAGAGACTTTGCATTTTCAAGCTGGAGACAACGCGGGCGCGGTACTAATCATGCGGTCCGCGGTCAGACTTCGCGACCGCGCTACCCTTTTACGTAGTCCGTGGATATGAGCTTTAAAGACTAGAAAATTTAGGGATTCAAGCAACGCGACCGCACTTCTTTTTTGCGCGATCCGCGTGAACGAGATTCAGAGAGCTGAGGTTTTAGCAATTTCAAGCAATGCGCTTCGCGCTCCTTTATGTGCGACCACACCAACTCCCATTGCGGCCGCGGTGCACTCTATCGCGGTTCGCGGTCCTCAACTTCAGAGAAGCTGAAATCATACGTCCAAGAGCCAGTGCGGACGCGGTCCGCGCTGACCCCGCAGGGGTATTTTTGTCCAGTTTTTCCAACCTAGTATAAATAGAACATTTTACCTTTTTAGGTTAAGTTATATATTCTAAAACGTAGCTGTGCACCTGGGATCGAGATTGTAGCCATTTTTGGCACTTTTTCTCTTTATTAACGATAAATATTTGTAGATTCTTCTTAGTAATTAATTAATATGTTTAGTTCCTCATCTATTTCTTTTGTTTCTTATTTAATTATGTGTAGCTAAACCCATTAGCTAGAGTTGTGGCTCAACCCTAGTGTGGGTAATTGATGGGTGTTGCTATCTAGGGTTAGAATCATATTGGGTGTTTGCTATTTGGGTTGATTTTATGTTTCAGTTTCGAATTTGTGGTTGCAAACATAGATTCAAACTTAGTGGGTTTGATTATTCTTGAGAAAGAGAGTTTCGGACCCCAAAATTGACCCAACAAGGAATTGGGATGGACTCATAAGAAATGATAGTCCCAATTAACGGGTTAAATCTCGAGAGAGTAATCACCCTACTTGAACCCTAGTTGCTTGATCAAATTGGCCTACCCAACTGATCTCGAGAGAGTCAATTGGGAAAAATCACTCTCTCTACCGAGAGGTGTGAGAGTGGGTACAATTGTATAACGGTTATAGCATAAGCCCCAAATATATCAATCTACCCTTAGTAACTTCTACCCATCGATTAGCCACCTAGGTAGTGTCACGACCCTAGTACCTTTCTCTATATTAAATACAACTTAGCAATATTCTCATAGCATAATTTAGTTTTAATCATTAGTTTTATAATAGTAGCTATAAAAAACAAAGAAAACCAAAAATGTTTGAAGTGACATTAGAAGAACAACCGCATCTCTAGACTAGACAGACAATACAACTCCACTACTAGCTCCCTGTGGAAATTCGATCCCGAACCACTATTCGGGTAAAAGCTATTACGACCTGCTCTTCCTACCTTGGTGTAGCGTTGAGTCGGCAGCGATCAGGCCTCCTCTAAGATCAACTCTACAAGCCCATCCACATTAGGCACACAAACTCGACCCTGCAATCTCAAAAATCCATCATCATCTAAGGCAACCTGCCTGGCACCTCCGCGCTGCACCGTGTCTCTAAGGACACACAAATGGGGATCATCATATTGCCGATTACGGATACGCTCCAATAATGAAGAACGAGTGACCTTGCAAGCCAACACACAACTGGGCTCAAAGACATCCAGTCTCACGAACTGATTGGCTAGAGCCTAAACATCTAAGGCAAGCGGCCTCTCACTGATCGGAATATAAGCAAGACTGCCCATACTGGCTGACTTCCTACTTAAAGCATCGGTCACCACATTGGCCTTTCCCAGATGGTATAGAATGGTGATATCATAATCCTTCAATAACTCAAACCATCTCCTGTGCCTCATATTCAACTCCTTTTGCTTGAACAAATACTGAAGACTCTTGTGATCAGTGAACACCTCGCATGCCACGCCATACATATAATGCCTCCAAATCTTCAATGCGTGAACTGTGGCTACCAACTCCAAATCATGAATCAGATAGTTTTTCTCATGAATCTTTAACTGCCGCGAAGCATAGGCAATGACCTTGCCACCCTGCATCAACACTGCACCAAGCCCAATACGAGAAGCATCTGAATAGACTGTATAAGGCCCTGACCCTATAGGAAAAACTAACACCGGTGTCGTAGTTAGAGCTATCTTGAGCTTCTAAAAGCTCGCCTCACACTCATCCGACCATCTGAACTAGGCACCCTTCTATGTCAATCTGGTCATCAGGGTTGCAATAGATGAAAACCCCTCTACTAACCGACGATAGTAGCCTGCCAATCCCAAGAAACTCTGAATCTCTATAGCTGATGCTGGTCTAGGCCAGCTCTTGATCGCCCCAATCTTCTTTGGGTCCACCTGAATACTCTCTGCTGATACAACATGACCCAGAAATGCAACTAAACTCAGCTAGAACTCACACTTAGAGAACTTGGTATATAACTGACTATCCCTCAGAGTCTGAAGAACCACTCTAAGGTGCTGCTCGTGCTCCTCCTAGTTGCAGGAATATATCAATATATCATCAGTGAAGACTATCATGAAAGAATCCAAATAAGGACTGAACACTCGGTTCATCAAATCCATAAAAGCTGATGGGGCATTTGTCAACCCGAATAACATAACCAAGAACCCATAATGCATGTACCGAGTGCAGAAAGCTATCTTAGGGTCATCGGATGCCCTAATCCTCAACTGATGGTAGCCATATCTCAAGTCAATCTTCGAAAATACCTTGGTACCCTGAAGCTGATAAACAAATCATTAATCCTCAGCAATGGATACTTATTCTTTATTGCAACCGTTTTTAACTACCGGTAATCAATACGCATTCTCATCAATCCGCCCTTCTTCTTGACAAACAACACCGGCGCACCCCAAGGCGAAACACTAGGTTTAATAAAACCCTTCTCAAGCAAATCTTGCAACTGCTCCTTTAACTCTTTCAACTCAGGCAGCGCCATACGATACGGCGGTATAGAAATGGGCTGAGTGCCTGGTACCAGATCAATGGAAAAGTCAATATCCCTTTCGGGTAGCATACCCAGCATGTATAAAAGGAAAACATCAAGGAACTCACGAACAACGGGAACAGAATCAATAGAAGGGACCTCAGCACTAGAATCGCGAACATATGCCAAATAGGCCAAACACCCCTTCTTGACTATACGTCGAGCCTTCATATATGAAATGACACTGCAGGTAGAATGACCAGGAGTCCCTCTCCACTCTAAACGAGACAAACCCGGTAAGGCCAAAGTTACAATCTTGGCATGACAGTCCAAGATAGCATGGTAAGGTGATAACCAGTCCATCCCCAATATAATATCAAAGTCAACCATGTCTAGAAGTAACAAATCTATGCGAGTATCAAGACCCCAAATCACCACAACATAAGAATGATGGACTCGATCTACCATGATAGAATCACCCACCGGTGTAGACACATACACAGAAACACTCAATGCATTACTAGGCATGACCAGGTGCGGGGCAAAATAAGATGACATATACGAATACATAGACCCTGGATCAAATAACACTGAAGCATCTCTATCACACACCAGAACCATACCTGTAATAACTACGTCTGAAGCCTCGGCCTCGGGCCTGGCCTGAAGAGCATAACATCGAGGTTGGGCCCCACCACTCTGATCTACCTCTCTAGGACGGCCTGTAGCTGGCTGGCCTCCACCTCTAGCGGCCTGAGCTCCACCTCTAGCACCTCTACCTCCACCTCTAGCACCTCTACCCCACCTCTACTAGCTGGGCAGGCTATGGAACACCTGGTGCTTGAATCATAGCACGGGAACCCTACTGCTGCGACTGAGTACCCACCAACCTCAAACAAGCCCTCCTAATATGACCATACTCACCACACTTATAGCATCCACCTAAACACTACAGCTGAGGGAACTGAGATTGACCCTGGCGACCTGAATGACCACCATGAAAACTCTAGATCGGCGATGCACTGATAGGAGCTGGTAGAGCACTGTACGGCTGCTAATCAGAATACTGCATCTGAAGGCCACGGCTACCTAAAGCACTGTGTGACCTGAAGAGCTAACTGAAAGGGCCTAGGAGGAGGGCCTCTATCATATGAATCCCTGCCCCTAGACGAGGCACCACTAAATCTGCCTGACTAACGTGGCCACTTGTCTGCCCTATGACCACCCCCTGTGATAACACCATCTCAACTCTCCGGGCCACATTGGCCGCCTCCTCGAAAGATATCTCACGCCCAGCCTCTCTAGCCATCTAGAGACAAATCGGCTAAATGAGTTCATCAATAAACCATCTCACTCTCTCCCTCTTAGTGGGAAGTATAATAAGGGCATGGCGAGCCAAATCTATGAATCTGGTCTCGTACTGGGTGACAGTCATGGATCCCTGCTGGAGACACTCGAACTACCTCCGATAAGCCTCTTGCTATGTAAAACGGAGAAACGCCTCCAGAAATAGCTGCGTGAACTACTCCCAGGTCAAGGCTGGCGATCCTGCTGGTCTAGCTAAACAATAATCCCTCCACCAAGTCTTGGAGGATCCAGACAAGCAAAATGTAGCGAAATCAACTCCATTGGTCTTAACAATCCTTATGTTCCGAAGAACCTCGTTACAACTGTTCAGATAATCTTGGGGATCCTCAGTAGATGCACCGCTGAAGGTAGTATTGAAGAGCTTGGTGAACCTGTCCAATCTCCACAAAGCATCGGCAAATATAGCTGCTCCATCACCGGCCTGGGCTACCACGCCTGACTGAGCTACTCCAACTGGCTGAACTGTTGGAGTCTGAATATGGGGAGCTACCTGCTTTGGAGTACGAGTAGCAGAAGTCTAGGCTCCTCCTCCAACCTGAGAAGTGGCTGGTGCTATAGGAAGCAAGCCTGCCCGGGGGACACTCACCATAAGGCCCACTAAACGGACCAGAGCATCCTGAAGAATCGGGGTAGCAATAAACCCCTTTGGGGCCTGAACTGGGCCTACCGGAACTGCTGGGGCCAGAATCTCCTCGTCAAAGTCAACCTAAGGCTCCGCCACTAGTGCTGCTGCACGGGGCTAAGCTCTACCCCTACCTCGGCGTCTAGCGCGGCCTCGGCCTCGCCCTCTGCCCCTTGTGGGAGTTGCTGCTGGAGGCTCGGGCTGTTGAGCGGTAGATGAGGAAGCGCGTGTCCTTGCCATCTGTGAAAGAACAGAGTAGAAATTCAATTAGCATTGAGAAACAAAACTGCACGACAAGAGAGAACAAATGTGAAGTTTTCCTAACTCCGTAGCCTCTAGGGATAAATACAGACGTCTCTGTACCGATCCCTCAGACTCTACTGAGCTTGTCGGTGAATTGTGAGACCTATGTAACCTAGAGCTCTCACACCAACTAGTCATGACCCGAATTTCCCACTCTCGAGAGTCGTGATGGCGCCTACTCGTAGAATCTAGGCAAGCCACGAACTCAGAAATCATTAACTCTTTTATTTTAATCCTTTTTATAAATCATATCAACAATTGACAAACGTTTAAATAACACGAGACAATTAGATTAAAGCGAAAGACTTAAATGAAATAAACTAAGCAATACGGAAATCCACATATGTCTCTACCCAGAAACTGGTGTTACAACATTCACGGACTGTCTAAGATCACTACATACAAATATCTGAAAGAAAGAAACTCTGTCTGTTTCGATACAAGTGATAACAGAATCATAAAAAGAGATAGAAAAGATATCGGGCCTGCGGACGCCTGCATGAATACCTCGGGATCTCGCTGGACTGAAGGCTGGCTCCCGAACTACTACTGCTAACCAAATGCTGCTCCAGTATCTGGACACAGTGCAGAGTGTAGTATCAGCACAACCGACCCCATGTGCTAGTAAGTGTCTAGCCTAACCCCGGCGAGGTAGTAACGAGGCTAGAACCAGACTCCAGATAAACCTGTGCAGTTATATAATATATGGCGGAAGAATAAACAGGTAATAAGCAGTTTAAAAGGGAGGGGGTACATACTTCGGGGGAAACAATATCAACCTAGCAGAAATCAAATAGATATATGAAAGAACGGTAAAGTATCTACAACAATACAATAACACTATTGTTGCAGCGCGTAACTCGATCCCTTATCAATTAACACTGTTGCGATGTACAACCCGATCCATATATATATATATAGCTATTGCGGTGTGCGATCCGATCAAATATAATATCTGTTGCGGCGTGCAACCCGATCCAATATAATATCTATTGCAGCGTGCAACCCGATCCATATATAAATAGTAATAAAAATATTGCGGCACGCAACCCACTTCAAATATACAGCTTACAATGATCATGACAATAGTCCCGGCAAGGGATTAACCATAATTTATACTATTCCGGCAAGGAAACTCAACAGTACAAGTATATACGCCTTGGCAAGGGAGAATCAGCTATAACCAATCTCAAATCAATTCCTAATCATCTCAATTATGACCATTTCTAACTCATAAGTAACTTCCACAAAAAATAAACTAAGTCTTTGTGCAATACCACGGATTTACTCACTTTTGCAACCATAATATCATTCAAGAATAGAACAAGTATCAATTTAAGACTCACAGTCATGCTCGACACCAACGTATAGATACTCGTCACCATGCCTATACGTCGTACTCAACAAGAAACAAGTAACAAATATTACTCTACTCCTAATCCCTCAAGCTAAGGTTAGATTGAACACTTACCTCAAACTTCCACGGCCAACTCACTCCTCAATTAACGCCTTTCCTTTCGAATTCGGCTCCAAATCAATTGTATATATACATAAATGACTTCATAACATCAATAAATGCTAAATAATTCAAATCTAATGCCTAATTATAGCTTTATAGGCATTCTTTCTAAAAAACAAAAATCGACTCCGGGCCCACTTGGTCAAAACACAAGGTTTGGACCAAAAATCAAATCCCCCGTTCACCCACGAGCCCAAATCACAATTATTTCAAGAATTTGATCCCAAAATAAGGTCTAAATTACCATTAATCAAAAAGCCCTTGTTCTACCAAATCCCTAATTTTCTACCCTTAATTATATATTTTTGGCTAGAAATCTAGTGGTTGTTAATGGAAAATGAAGAAAACAAATTAAATATTACTTACCCAAGAAGATTTGGTGAAGAAGTGCTTCAAAAATCGCCTAAGAGCTTTGGAGAAGAAAGGGTTTATGAAATTTTGATAAAATCCCGTAAGGCTACTGTTCTGGAATTTAAAATTTAACTGGGTGAATTTACTATTCGCAATCGCAACAGACCGCTCGCGTTCGCGATGGGTCAGGCTGGTTAAGACTTCGCGTTCGCGTAGACGGGCTCGCGTTCGTGAAGCTTTAGCTTCTCAAGCCCTCGCGTGCGCGAACCAAAGGTCACGCTCGCGAACCAAAGGTCGCGTTCGCGATGCACAAATGGTGACCCCTCCCCCACTTACCTTACGCGTTCGCGTCACACAGGTCGCGTTCGCGATGAGCAATCCCCCAAGGCTCCGTGTTTGCGACTGTGATTCCGCGTTCGCGAAGAAGAAACTGGGCATCTGGGATCTTTGCCTTACGCGTTCGCGAGGGGTACCACGCGAACGCGAAAGGTAAAATCCCTAGGCATTGACTGCAGAAAATCTGCAACTTTTCTTAAACTCATAACTTCCTGAAACACATCCGAAACACAGCCGAGCCCTCAGGGCTCCTGTCCAAACACACGTACTAACTCAACAACATCATACGAATTTATCAGTGCGATCCAATCGCCAAAATAACCTAAAAAATAATGAATCAAACCTCAAAATCAAGAACTTTTTCTCAAACTTCATCAAGTATCAACTTTAGCAATTCAAGTCCTAATCACGTCAAACGACGTCCGTTTTTAACCAGATTTTACAAGAATGACTTAAACCATATATAAGACCTGCACCGGGCACCGGAACCAAAATACGGACCCAATACCATCGCTTTCTAATCAGATTTCATTTCAGATTTTCGTAAACAATTTCAGAAAACAATTTCACTTAAAAATTCATTTTTCGGGCTTGGGACCTCGATATTCGATTCTGGGGCATACTCCCAAGTCCCATATTTTCCTATGGATCCTCCGGGACCGTCGGATCATGGGTCCGGGTCCGTTTATCCAAAATATTATCCAAAGTCAAATTTACTCATTTTATAATCAAAACTTAGCTTTTTTCACATATTTTCATATTTAAGCTTTCCAGCTACGCGCCCGGACTGCGCATACAAATTGAGGTGATGATAAATAAGGTTTTCAAGGCCTCGGAGACACAGAATTCAATTTAAAGTAGGTGATGACCTCTTTGGGTCGTCACATAGAAACACGTTAAGAGAAAAGACAAATAGTTATGAGAAAAAAATCTTGTAAAGATAAAAGTAAAAGTCTAATTTAGAAAAATAGTTAATTTCTAAGTCCCTGGCAACGGCGCCAAAAACTTATTGCGGCCAAACGCACACGCAAGTATACGGTCGTCAAGTAATAAAGTGACAAAAGTCGGATATCGATCTCACGAGGACTTGTGATTAACTATTAACTAAATTTGACTATCCTAATTATCTAAACAAGAATTAAAATTAGAAGTATTTGATTCTAAACTAATTAAAATAAATAAAAACAAAAATAATAAACTTTGAACAGAGGAAGAGTAGATTTTATATTATCAATATTATGAAAATGATCTAGGGTTATGGGCTATCTAACATTCCTATTGTATTCTTCAATTGAATTGACTGACTAATTTATCTAGCTTATAGGTTGATAGAGTTAATATTGCTCATAAGAATCTATCGAGTTCTTACTCGCCTATTCAAGCTAATCTAACGCCTATATGTCTATGAAATTAGAATTAGCAAGAACGCATTCATAATTCCTATATATCAACCAAGCAAGGCAATTAGGTATATGTATATCCTAGCCGCGAATCTATTCCCCGATGCCCAGGTTCAAGAACTTGCTCTATTCAATCCTATATGCAATTTAGAATTCCCACTTTTGAGTTCAACTCTAGATTTGTAGATAGTATTCAATTGGTGATCAAACAATTAAATAATTAAGCGCAGGACTGAATAAATAAACTAATATGATACATCAAGAAATAAAAATCAATATTCGAATAACAACAGTCATGAAAGAACCACAACCCTAGAACGTGAAGTTTAGCTCCACATAGACATGGTGGCAAAACAACAAATCATACAAAGAAACATAAAAATTACAAAGTTTGGTAGAAGAAAGATGAAACCCGGCGTCCACGGCGGCTTTGTGCTCTCCCTAGGCCGAATTCCCTTCAAAAGTATGTTAGATGACCTAAAAGAGGTGTTTTTGGCTTATATATTACGTACAAAAGTTGTGGGCCAGAGTTCTCCTAATCCTAGTCTGAATCTGCTTTAGGGATTGATGCTGGGGTGGATGCTTCGCATCCATGTCGCCCTCCGCTTCTCAGATTTGCATGCGAAGCATCCACCATTTGTTCCTCCATCTCAGCTTTGCCTAGGTACGGATGCTTTGGGCCGTCTTCACTGCTAACGGGTGCACCAAGTAACCTTCTTCCCAAGGTTGGATGCGACGCATCCAACCTCTTCTCCTCTAGTTGGAGCATCTTTTCTTCATATTTGTGCACGCCAAAAACCATAAATCATCACACACGACTCTATTAGTCAAAAAACCAATAATTAAACCATGTTGGGCATTTTTAACAACAAATAGAAACAAAAAATGGTTAAAATATGGATAAAGTAATATCAAAATATACAGAAATATGCCCAACATCAGTAATGAATTCTAGTATTGTAGTTTTGCATACTATTATGAATAGCTAATTTGTTATTTAGGGTATTGATGGAACCTTTTTGTCACGACCCAATTCCCAAACCCGGTCGTGATGGCGCCTCTCGTGAAGACAAGGCCAGCCAACAGAACAACAATGCCTTATTTAACAATTAATAACTATAAATGAACAAATAATATGACTTATTAGCATTAATAACTGATATTTATCACTCGGCACAATCTGACCGGGGTGTCACAAGTCACGAGCATCTAAGGAGTATGAACACTACTATAGGGAAAAATAATTTATATATACAAGATAAAAACCGAAATTTAAAGATGAAGTGCGGTGCCGCGAACGCTGGCGGTCACCTTGCTCAACTACCTTAGTAAGGCCTTCGGTTCGCTAATAACCCGCTACCGGGTGAACAATACCTGCAACTGCACGCGAGGTACAGGGAGTAAAGTGAGTACTTCCAACTCAGTGGTAATAAGAGTAAATAATAACTGAGCGGTAAGAAATCAAGTAAAAATACTCCATCATGCTATATATTACAGTACAACTTTTTGAACAAAGTAGTAAAACCGTGAAAATCCTTTAAAACATCTAGCTCAGTTTAAAAATCTCTTTTGAAAATATCTTTTTCCAACAGTTAAGCAAATGAATACGAAAACACATAGTGCAAGTCAGCACAAAAGCCAGCCCCTCGGGCACAAACAAGTATGCAAAAATGAGCTCATAAAACTCGCCCCTCAGGCAATACTCTTGTTCCTGGTCAGCCATTGTTACCTGACCCGTTTACATCATACAGTATCACTGTTACCACTGTCTAAGATTTATCCTCTTTAAGAGTGATCAGACAATATCAGAACAGCAAACAAACATCTCACGAAATAACACAAACAACGAATAGTAAACAAATGTATGAATGCAATGCAATGCATATGACGGTACACTCTGTTACCCACTGCGGTGTGCAGTCCGATCCATTTAACGTCAATAGCGCTCACTGGGGGTGTGTACAGACTCCGGAGGGGCTCCTACAGCCCAAGCGCAATATCAACCATGTCTTGGCTTCAAACAGGCTCTCGGCCTCAATACCAATATATCATCGCTGCGGCGTGCAGCCCGAGCCATCCATATATTCAGAAATCACTATAACACTGCTGCGGCGTACAGCCCGATCCATGCTCAGTCCATAAATGCACATAAGCCACTTGGGCAATATTAACATGATGGTCCTCAGCTCAAAACGTCAATAACATATTGTTTAAGTTTTCAAAACTTAGAAGTATGGCTGGGTTTGCAAAATAGTATTAAAACCTTGGACCGAGATCAAATAATATGCAAGTAATGCTAAAACAGTGATATCAATCCCCGAAGGATTCACATAGTTGGCACGAAACCTCAAACATGGAAATCAGCCCAAATTATGATGATAATTACAAATAATTTCAGTCAAATACGCGGTAAAAATCAACAATTGGGACGGACCAAGTCATAGTCCCCCAACTGTGCTCTACCCCACACACATATTCGGCGTGCAAGTCACCTCAATACAGCACTATGATGTGCAAATCCGGGGTTTCAAACCCTCACGATATCATTTACAAGTATTACTCACCTCGAACCGGTGAAATTCCTCGCTCGCGACGTCTTTGCCCCTCAATTCGACCTCCACGCGCGTCGATTCTGACCAAAAGCTGAGCGAATGCATCACACTATGCCAAGGGAACAATACCCAATCGAAAATAGTCAAAATATAGCACAAATCTCGAAACTAGCAAAACCCGAGCCCCGGGCCCGCTTTTAAAAAATTACGAAACTTACATTACCGGATTCCTCGTCTCGCCACAAGTCCATACATACCAAGAACTCCCAAATCCAAGCTCAAATGACCTTTCAAATCCCAATTTTGAAATATCAAAACTAAAGCCCTAGTTCTTCAAATTTTCACCCAATTTTCCAAGAATTAAAGGTGGATTCATCAATAAAATACCATTTCTAGGCCATAGGACTTACCTCCAATCGATTCCCAGCCAAAGCCCTCTAAATTCCTCGTCAAAAGCTCCCAAGGTTGCTTAATAATGGTGGAAAATAGACCCAAGTCGCGGATGAAATGTCCTTAAAACATTCTGCCCAGGCAGTAATTAACCCTATGCGATCGCATCACCACTATTGCGATTGCATAGCACAAAAATCCAACCTCCAAAATTACCCTTATGCGATCGCATCACCTCACTTGCGATCGCATAGAACCAGCTCCTCACCCTATGCGTTCGCACTCAGGACCCCGCGTTCGCATAGCACAATGCACCATAAAGACCCCAGGTCCAATTAACACTGTGCGATCGCAGCCTCCTCTATGCGATCGCACTGCTCAACCAAACAGCCCCTCAAAGACACTCTATGCGATTGCATAGAACAAAAGTTCTGCAACAGCTGATTGCAATTTCTGCAACTTCCTAAGTCCAAAAACCTTCCGTTTAACCATCCGAAATCACCCCGAGGCCCCCGGGACCTCAACCAAAAGCACAAACATGATCTATTACCTTATTCAAACTTGCTCGAACCATCAAAACACTATCGTTAACATCAAAATCATCAAATTTCACCAAATCAAAGCCTAAGTT
>MU753639.1:0-15313 GCA_026770625.1 Nicotiana glauca
TATTACAATATGTTCCATATCTATGTACAGTATCAAGGCAAGTCTCCCACCCCACACTTAAAATTGTGCATTGTCAGAGGAGTTGAAGAAAGATATGAAAATGTTCCTTGTAATCTAAAATATAGTGTTTGTGATAATGAACAAAGACAGCATAGCAATTACCCATAAAATGGATTACATTTACAATAATTTCCTTCATCGTACTGATGAACTTTTGCTTATTATAAAGTTACTAGATGGTGTGCGCCCACGCCATGCACGGGCATATTCCCGACATGGCATGCAAATACTTATGGCCACACCTAAAAGTTAATTGTCAAACACAATAACACAAAGTCTAGTAAAAAAAGATTCAACTCATTATCGCACTACTCCAGCCACTAATCCATCGATACAAGGCTCTTAAATGTTCGCAATTAAAATATATAAATGTGCAAAATAGAACATTAGGGTAAAATTTGAGTCCACAATCTTATATATTCTGCAGTTTATAGAAAGAAAAAAGATAATGTTAAATGCTATTACATGAAAAAAGGTGGAAAGTTATAATTTGAGTTGTTCTTGTTCCACGAGCATAGTGGTTCATCAAAAGATGTATGTGAATGTTGCAAATTCAAAAGCTACTTGAAGTCTAAGCTTTTTCCCGCAAAAACTTTTCAAACTGATTCACACAACCAAAAAGGAGTAAGTGAAATGTATCACATTAGCAGAGATAATAGCTGCTCAAACATCAACCTTCACCCACAAGAATAAAGTTTATTCACTACTAATCAAGCAAGTAGCTAAACTTAAAGAAGCAAAATATATCACATTAGCAGAGATATAATAGCTGCTCAAATAGGAGAAACAAAATGTATCACATTAGCAGAGATAATATAGCTTCTCAAACATCAACTTTACCCCAAAAAAATGAATTTTCTTCTCCACTAATCAAAGTACCTCAACAAAATATAGCTGGACATATCATGAATACAGTGAACTCTAAAGAAAGATACTATATTGAGTACTACTACTACACTAAATTTCAATTACTTGCAACAAATTGACAAATTCTGAAAGACTTTTAAGTTTCTTCCAAAGTGCAGAACAAAGTTAAAGAACGCGAACTATAATCATTTAAGAGATCCTAAGAGAAGTGAACCCAATAAATTTAAATTGAACTTAGAAGAATCAGTTATAAACATTTAGAGCTAGTGGTCCCATGATTAGTACCTACTTAACCTTAGGCATTCTAGACTACAAGGTTAGGCAAGAAATACCTTGACAAAAACTAAATTACTTTAGCCGGTGCCAAGCTTTTCCATCACAAAATGTCGGAAAGACAGCAGGAATCAACCTAACAAAAATGCTTCAGCAAAAAAGCATTCCGTCATTTTTCATTAAAGATCTTTTTGTATATTCCGCTTTAACTTTCGCCCCCCGCCCCCAAAAAAAAAATTAACATATGCGGAGTATTAAATCCTTCTTCTCGTGGCCCTAAACCACAAAATGTTCCGATCAAGACAATGCTTTAAGTAGAAAGTATTCTACGTATCAATTTTTATGATTTTCAAATGTATAATGAAATTGTTTTAATACAAGCTAACTTCTAGGTTGAATTCAAAAATAGCATTAGATGCTACAAATAGTTCTTATTCGTCTTAGGAGAAAATGTAACAGAAGCAGTGCAGGAAAGGAATGTGCTACCCTCCAAGTATTATTTACTGATCTTGCAAATGACCTAAATATCATCAGCAGCTAATATTTTCAGGTTCTCTCTGTGGCCAACTATTTTCTGAATCTTCCGGCAATATAATTCTTGCCTTTATGCACTCGACTGGCCATTCGAAGTGCTTAAAGAAGTAAAAAAATAAGGACTCTCCAGCATGGAATAAGGGAAGGGTTTTGTAACGACCCGACCCGTCGTCTCGTGAGTTACCGCTCTGTTTTCCCCATTTTTAACTTCTTTATGCTTTATTATCCGTATCTTTTGTGATCGAGTTGGTTTGGAGTGGTTTTGATAAGAAATGAGACACTTAGTCTCTTTTAAGAAGGTTTAAGTTGGAAAAGTCAACCAAACGTTGACTAATGTATTAGAGGGTTCGGATGTGAGTTCTGATGGTTCGTTTAGCTTCAGGAGCATGATCGGAATCGGTTTAGGAGGTGCGGAATAGAATTAGGCTTGAATTGGCGAAGTTGATATTTTGGCGATTTCCGGTTGGTAGGTGAGATTTTGATCCGAGGGTCAGAATGGAAGTTCGAGAGTTGCTGTAGATTCGTTATGTGATTTGGGATATGTGTGCAGAATTTTAGGTCATTCAGACGTGTTTTGTTTAAGTTTTTGATCGAAAGTGTATTTCGGAAGTTTTTGAAAATTTTGGCTTGAATTCGATGAGTTTTGGGTAATTTGATATTGTTTGAGGTGTTTTGATTATTGGAACAGGTTTGAATGATGTTATGAATTATGTTGGCTAGTTTGGTCGGGGTCCCATGAGGCTCGAATAAGTTTTGGAACAGTGTTTGGAAGATTTTTGCCGTTTTGAGGATAAGCATGTAATGATCCAAAAGTCCATTTTTAGTTCTAGAGATCAAAATTTGATTTTGAGACTTCCAGAATTTTAATAATGAATTATAGGAGTGATCTGGAAAGTTTAGTTCAATTTCATCAAGTCGCGATTGGGTTTTTGACGCGAAACATGTGTTAATTGATTAACGAGCGAAATGGATATCTCACTAAAGAAACGAGCTCCGAATTGAGTTTCAATTAAAGGACTATGTTTGTATTATTATTTGTGACTCATAGGAACAAGAATCATCGAATTCCTAGGTTCCAGGCCCGAGAAATGAATTTTTGAGTAAAATTATTTTTTGAAAATATTTATGGAAAATGAAAATGAAATTTTACTAGAAAGTGATGGTATCGAGCCCGCATTTTGATTCCGGTGCCTGGTACAGGTCTTATATATGGTTTAAACACTTTATGTAAAGTTTGGTTGAAAACGAACGTCGTTTGTCCTGTTTCGGAATCAAAATAGAAAATTTGATGTTTTATGAAATTTGAAAGAATTCTTGGATTTTAAAGCTTAATTCGTGGTATATGACGTTATTTTGGCGATTTGATCTCGCGGTTAAGTTCGTAGGATATTGTTGAGTTAGTGTATGTGTTTGGTTAGGAGCCCCGAGGATTCGAGAGTGTTTCGGAGGTGTCTCGGAGTGATTTCGGACTTAGGAAAATTGCAAAAATAGTACCCCGTGAACAGTAGCCATGAACAGTACCCCCTGTGAATAGTGCCCCATGAATAGTGCCCGTGAGCAGTGACATTAACAGCGACGTGAACAGTGCCGGACAGAATGTTAAGTTCAGGAAATGGGACTTCGAACCCATTTTCCATTTTTACCGATTGGAGCTCGGATAAGGCGATTCTTCAGGAGATTTTTGGATAGAACAACAGGTAAGTGTACTTAACTCAATTTTGGTTATCTACTTAAATCTATTACTAGTTTTGGCGTTTAATTCGTAAATTTTGATAGAAAAGGGTTAGAAAACCCACTTGGATAGAATCATGGATTTGAGGGTCTAAACGTGATGGGAATTGGATAATTTTGGTATGGTCAGACTCGTGGCGAGATGAGGAATCCGATAATGTTAATTTTCTAATTTTTCGAGACGTGGGCCCGGGGCTCGGGTTTTCGCTAATTTCGAGAATTTTGGAATTTTTCGATTATTTGGATTGGGCTTTATTCCCATAACATATTATGACGTATTTGTTCTGATTTTGGATAGATTCGACGCATGTGGAGGCCAATTCGAGGGGCAAAGGCGTCGCGAGTTAAAGAAATAGCCGGTTTGAGGTGAGTAATATTTGTAAATGACATCCTGAGGGTTTGAAACCCCGGATTTGTACACCATAGTGCTGTATTGAGGTGACTTGCACAGTTGGGAATTATGACTTGGTTTGTCCCGATTGATGAAATTACTGCGTATTTGATTGAAACTACTTGTTATCATCATAATTTGGGCTGATGGCAATATTTGGGCTTCGTTCCAATTATTTGAACCCTTCGGGGATTGTTGTCGATAATTCCTCACTGATTTAATTATATATTTGAACTCAGTCATGTATTTTCCACTGTTTTAAAAACTCGGCCAAGTTATTATGCCTTAAACACTCGAAATGATATTACTAAAAATATTTTTGGGCTGAGCATCATGTTTTATTGTTGCCCGAGTGGCTTATGTGATTATGTTGATTGAGTAAGGCCGAGGGCCTGTATTGTGAGGATATATGGATCGGGCTGCGCGCCACAACGATTACTATATGATATTGTTCTGAGAGTGAGCCCGAAGGGCTGATACTGTTCTGAGTTACTGATACTGAGCCCGAGGGACAGATTTCTACTTGTTATTTTGATATTGAGGCCGAGATCCTGGTTGATTATACTGATAATGAGGCCGAGAGCCTGGTTGATGCCACGAGATGGCTTGATATTGCGCTTGGTCTGTAGGAGCCCATCCGGAGTCTGTACACACCCCCAGTGAGTGCCGTCAACGATAAATAATGGATGGCTCGGGCTGCACGCCGCAGTGGGTACCAGAGTGTACTGTCATATGAATTGCATTGCACTCATGCATTTGTTCTTATATGTTATATTTCTGTACTTTTATTTCATTGGCTTTTATGCTACTTCTTGCAATAATTACCTGATATCCTGGCGTTATCTGTTAACGGAGCGTTGTGCCTGAAGGCTGACTTCTGTGCTTGTTTGCACTACTTCTTTTGCATTCATTTGCTTAACTGTTGGAAAAAGACATTTTCAAAAGAGGTTTTAAACTGAACCAAGATATTTCTAAAGATTTCACAGTTTCACTATTTTTCTCAAAGGGTTTACACTGCTCCTATATAGCATGATGGCTTGCTTTACGTGATTTCTTACTGCTCAGTTGTTATTTACCCTTATTACTCATTGAGTTAGAGTACTCACTTTACTCCCTGCACTTTGTGTGTAGATGAAGGTTATACACCCAGCAGCGGGTTTTGGTGATTGGAGGCAAGGTTATCGGAGTTTTAGCAAGGTGGTTGTCAATGTTCGCAACACCGCTTTTTTCCTCTTTTGTTCATCAGTCTTGTTTTGTATATTTCAGACCTTGTAGTTGTATTTATACTCTAATAGATGCTCATAACTAGTGACACCCCAATGTCGGGCTGAGTTGGGTTATTATTCCGCATGTTTATAGAATTGTATTGTTGACTACCTAAAGGATTGGATTATTCATCCTTATAAATGACTTATTGATTTATTAAACTGTTATAACTGAATTTGAGTAAGCGTCGGTTGGCCTTGTCTTCACGAGAGGCGCCATCACGACCGGGTTTGGGTTTTGGGTCATGACAAGTTGGTATCAGAGCCAAGGTTACTAGGTCTCGCGAGTCATGAGCAGGTTTAGTAGAGTCTCACAGATCAGTACGGAGACATCTGTATTTATCCTCGAGAGGCTGCAGAACCTTTAGGAAAAACTTCATATTCTTGAAATTCTTATCGTGCGTCCTTGATTCAGCTTGAAAAGTAACTTTACATTTCCTTCCATGTGATCGTATGCGCGAACGAGCGCTCAGTATTAGATGTGCCTTGATGGCTTGTAATTCCCCGATCGAAGGGCGAGACGTGATCTCTGTGAGTTGATGTTAGTCCAATCTGGAGGACTTCCGGATCTTTGCCTATGGCCTGAGCACTGAGGTGCTGATGGTGCGAGCAAGTGTTTTGAACTTCTATGTCCGGTATTGTCCCTATTAGTGGGAATAATGGTTGGATAGCTAAGCAATGAGTATGTTAGTACTGCGAGATGTATCTATGTGACTTCGAAGTGACGAGGAAGGGCTGCAGGATGATAGATGAACTATTAAGTGTTTGAATTTTATTGTGATTGGATGTGTAGCCCAGAGTTATGGGCGCGTAAAAAATCTTTTCATGTCTCATATTTGGAGTGAAGTAAATTTCATGTTATGGTATGAGTTTCGACTCAGGAAGATTATGTGACTGTGTAATGTGTATGACAGTGGAAGGTATACAAAATGTTAATTAGAGGCAAAGCAGGTGGGTTATCTCCTGCGGAGGGTTCTAAAGTTCTGTGATCCTTATGTTGTTTATTACAAGATATCATTTACAAGTGAAGAATATGCGTTGAAATCTAAATTGGGCCGCCTAGAGAGTGGGCTTAACTATTGTGTGAGTGAATGCAAGAATTGCAGAAGAGTTAAAATTCCAGAAGATTTGTGTTTCCACAAGCTTATGAGGAGTGAGTTCAATCTCACTATGGTGTTACGGCAGCAATAGAGTATGTGCGTTATGATTTATTGAGTGCGTTTTGATCTATGGCTTTGAGCCAAGTTGGGTAGCTTGCTATTAATTAAGTTGATTGCACGGTTAAGAGCTATATTGTTCCAATCTGCCACAGAGATGTCTCGGTATTATTCGATCCCGGTTCCACCTCTTCTTATGTGTCCTCATATTTTTCTCATTATTTGGGTATGCCCCGGGACTTTCCTTCTTTACCTATTCATGTATCTACCCCCGGTGGGCGATACTGTTGTTGTGGACCGTGTGTACCGATCATGTGTTGTGATTATTGAGGGTCTGGAGACCCGAGTTGATCTATTGTTATTGAACATGGTGGATTTTATGTTATATGGGGCATAGATTTGTTATCTCCGTGTCATGCTAAGACAGTTACTTTGGCTATGCCGGGTGTACCGCGGATCGAGTGGCGTGGTATGACTGATTATGTTCCTAGCAGAGTAATTTCTTTCTTGAAAGCCCAGCGTATTGTCACGACCCTAGTTCAATGACTGTGAACATGCCATGACGACACTTAGTCCCCACAACCAGGTAAGCCTAATATTGCGGAAGTATAATAATTGCGGAAAAATAGAGGAAACCAAATTAAATAACAAAAAGAAACTGTACTGAATGTCGCTCGGCATGTACAACTCAATATCACAAGTTCAAAACAATTCCCAAAACCTGGAAACTCACGGTCAACACAGGCTACAGAAGTGTATAGTAAAGGCTACAAACTCCAGAATGTCTAACAATCGGAAGAAAGAAAACTAAGTACTAAAGATAGAGTAAGAGGGAGACTCGTCGGTCTGCGGATGTAGCAGATCTACCCGAAGTCTCCGTAGTCCTCCTGACTCACTGATAGTGCGCCTGAGTAGAGGTACCTGGATGATCTGCACATGAAAAACATGCACAGGAAAGGCATGAGTACACCACAGCAGTACTCAGTAAGTGTCAAGCCTAACCTCGGTTGGGTAGTGACGAGGAAGGTCAGGGCCCTACTGACATAAAACATAATAAATAATAAGATACCAGAAGCAGTTTAAATAAAGTCTACAGCGAGAATCTAAACCAGGTAAATAAGGAAGAACAGTAATAGAAGGCAAAGGTAACAATACAAGGAATACTGCTCTCAACAAGGAATAGTAGCCGGGGATCTCTTGGTATCCTCATCATATGCACTGGGGATCTCTTAGTATCCCGAGGATCTCTTGGTATCCTCATAAATAAGTCGGGGATCTCTTGGTATCCCAATATATATATAGAAATACATGTGCCAGGGATCTCTTGGTATCCCGCACCCTCAATCCAGAATATGTCAAGTACAGGGGGATCTCCTGGGAAGCCATCCCGTAGTCCCAATTTAAACACACAACAACAACAACAATTCATAATCTCAGAATAAATGCTAAAATCAGAACAAGTAATAGTAATTTCTAGCCTAACATGCTTCACAGAGTGCAAATAGTAAAGTTAAACAATTTAAGCAAGTAAATCAGCTAAACATGCTTCCCTGAGCTAGCACATGTTTGAACTTGCAGTCTAAAACGAAGAAATAACCAGGAAATCTCAGTTTAAGTACTTCAAGTAGAAACGAGTTTACAACAATTATCTCAAGTACGCGCTCGTCACCTCACGTACAAGGCATTCAAATATTCAAAGATTAGGTCCTAAGGGGAAAGGTCTCCCACACAAGGTTAGACAAGCCACTTACCTTGAACCGACTCAATATCAATAGAAACCACGCCTTTGCCACAAGTATCCAACTCCAAATTGCCCAAATCTATTCAATTCAATTACATATCGTAAATAATATTACAAACAACTGATTTCGCTATAAAAATTAAAGCTAGGGCGTGAAAGTAGGTAAAATGACCAAAACACCCTTCAAGCCAATGTCTCAAAATCGAATAATTTTCACATTTTTAGAACCCTCGTACTCTCACGACTCTAACCATATAAAAAACTTCCAAATTGGAGGTCATATGCCCACTCAAAACTCAATAGTTTAGCAAATGAAGTTTTACCCCAAATTACCCAATTTTTTATCCTAAATTTGAATTGCAATAATGTATTTAACTCTATAATGATGTAATATAATGAAAAGGGATAAAAGAAATGCTACCCAATGATTTTCTCTTCAAAATCCACTAAAAATCGCCTTCTCCCGAGCTCTCAATCGATTTTTCAAACTTATGAAATTAAACCCTCAAAAGTGTTATTTCTAAACAGTCATTTCCGCTTCTGCGGTCCCGCTTAAGCGAAGCACTGGACGCTTCTGCGGTTTCCTTTAAAGATCCCATTTTCCGCTTCTACGGTTCCCATCTCGCAGAAGCGGATCTGCTTCTACGGAACTCCTACCGCTTCTGCGGTTTCCTGGAAGGTGACCCAAGGTCGCTTCTGCGACGTCCAAGGCCGCTTCTGCGGTTCCCAAGCCGCAGAAGCGAAAATACCAGAAAGAAAAATACCAGCTGCTGCAACACTTAGAAATTTACTCCGTTAACCACCTGAAATCATCCTGAGGCCCCCGGGACCTCAACCAAAAACACCAATACCACCTAATACCTTATTCAAACTTGTACCAACCTTGAAAACACCTAAAACAACACCAGGAACCCAAATTAATCAAAGATTCAAGCCTAAGAAATTCAAATTTCTTCCAAATACGCTTTCGATCAAAAACCTAACCAAAACACGTCCGAATTTACCTAAAATTTTGCGCGCACAACCCAAATGACATGACGGAGCTACTGCAACTTCCAGAATTCCATTCCGACCCTCGGATCAAAAACTCACTATCGGACTGGAAACTTCAAAAATACAAACTTCGGCATTTTAAGCCTAAATGAGCCACGGACCTCCAAAATATATTCTGAACAAGCTCCTAACCCCGAAATCACCTAATGGAGCTAACGGAACCATCAGATTTCCATTCCAAGGTCGTCTTCACACTGTTCCGGTTACGGACCATTTTTCAATTCTTAAACTCTCCTTTAGGGACTAAGTGTCCCAAAACACTCCGAATCCTAACACCGAAAGTCCCGGCAAACCAAAATAGCAGAAATAAACTTATGGGAAGCAGTTAATGGGGGGTCGGGGCATAAATTCTAAAAATGATTGGCCGGGTCGTTACATCCTCCTACACTTAAGCATTCGTTCGTCCTCGAACGAGCATAGAGAATATATCTGAAGTAGTGAAAAGATGAGGGTACTGGCTGCGCATATCCTGCTTGGTCTCCCAAGTCGCCTCCTCGGCCGGCTGACCCCGCCACTGAACCTTTACCGAAGCAATGTTCTCTGACCTCGACTTTCTGATCCGCCTGTCCAAAATAGCAACTGGCTCCTCAACATAGGATAGATCCTTGTCCAACTGGACTGAACTAAACTCCAACACGTGCGACGGATCACTGTGATACCTCCGGAGCATCGAAATATGAAATACCGGGTGAACTCCGGCTAGGCTGGGAGGTAAGGCAAGCTCATAAGCAACCTCACCAACTCGCCTCAAGATCTCAAAAGGGCCAACAAACCTCGGACTCAGCTTTCCTTTCTTCCCAAACCTCATGACGCCTTTCATAGGTAAGACCCGAAGCAGAACCCGCTCACCAACCATATATGAAACATCACGGACCTTCCTATCCGCGTAGCTCTTCTGTCTGGACTGGGCTGTACATAGTCTATCCTGAACCACCTTAACCTTCTCCAATGCATCCTGGACCATCTCTGTGCCTAATAGCCTGGCCTCACCCGGCTCAAACCAACCCACCGGAGATCTACACCTCCTACCATATAAAGATACGACGCCATCTGAATGCTGGACTGGTAACTGTTGTTATAAGCAAACTCCGCCAATGGCAGGAAATGATCCCAAGACCCTCCAAACTCAATCACGCACGCACGGATCATATCCTCAAGAATCTGAATAGTGCGCTCAAACTGTCCGTCCGTCTGGGGGTGAAACGCTGTGCTCAACTCCACCCGGGTACCTAACTCCTACTGCACGGCTCTCTAGAACCGCAAAGTAAACTGAGTGCCTCTGTCTGAAATGATAGAAACTGGAATACCATGCAAACAGACGATCTCCCTGATATAAATCTCCACGAACCACTCCAATGAATAAGTGGTACACACATGAATGAAATAAGCGAACTTGGTCAGCCGATCCACAATAACCCAAATGGAATCAAACTTTTTCAAGGTACGTGGAAGTCCAGATACAAAGTCCATGGTGATACGCTCCCATTTCCACTCCGGGATCTCAATCTGCTGAAGCAACCCACCCGGACGCTGGTGCTCATACTTCACCTTCTGGCAGTTGAGGCATCTAGACACATAATCAACTATATCCTTCTTCATCTGCCTCCCCCAATAGTGCTGCCTCAAGTCCTGATACATCTTCGCGTCACCCGGATGGATGAAATACCGTGAACTATGGGCCTCTGCTAGAATCAACTCTCGAAGACCATCGATATTGGGCACACAAATCCGGCCCTGCATCCTCAATACCCCGTCATCTCCGATAGCCACATCTCTGGCATCACCCCGCTGGACCCTGTCCTTGAGGACAAGCAAATGAGGATCATCATACTAGCCGCTCCCTAATACGATCAAATAGGGAAGACCGAGAAACCACACAGGCTAGAACCCAACTGGGCTCTGAAAGGTCCAATCTCACGAACTGACTGGCTAAGGCCTGAACATCCATCGCCATAGGTATCTCTGAAGCTGGTAAATATGCCAAACTCCCCAAACTCTCCGCCCGGCGACTCAAGGCGTCGGCTACCACATTGGCCTTGCCCGGGTGATAAAGAATAGTAATATCATAATCCTTTAACAACTCTAACCATCTCCTCTAACGCATATTCAGGTCCTTCTGCTTAAGCAAGTGCTGCAAACTCCGATGGTCAGTGTAGATCTCACAAGGCACCCCATACAAATAATGACGCCAGATCTTCAAGGCGTGAACAATGGCAGCTAACTCAAGATCGTGGACAGGGTAGTTCTTTTCATGCACCTTCAACTGTCGGGACGCGTAGGCAATCACCCTACCGTCCTGCATCAATACCGCTCCAAGTCCAACCCGTGAGGCATCACAATAAACTGTATAAGATCCAGAACCAGTAGGCAACATCAACATTGGGGCTGAAGTCAAAGCTGTCTTGAGCTTTTGAAAGCTCGCTTCACACTCCTCTGTCCACTGGAATGGGGAACCCTTTTGGGTCAATCTAGTCATAGGGGCCGCAATCGATGAAAACCCCTCCACAAAGCGACAGTAATAGCCCGCCAAGCCAAAACTGTGGATCTCTGTAGCTGAGGAGGGCCTGGGCCAACTCTGCACGGCCTCCACCTTCTTTGGATCCACCTAAATGCCCTCACTCGATACCACGTGGCCTAGGAATGCCACGGAACTCAACCAGAACTCACATTTTGAGAACTTTGCATATAATTTCTTCTCTCTCAAGGTCTGAAGCACTATCCTCAGGTGCTGCTCGTGATCTTCCCGACTCCGGGAATATACCAGAATATCATTAATAAAAATAATAACGAAGGAGTCAAGATATGGCCTGAATACACTGTGCATCAAATGCATAAAAGTTGTTAGGGCATTGGTCAGCCCAAATGACATAACAAGGAACTCGTAATGACCATACCGAGTCTTGAAGGTAGTCTTCGGGATATCTGGCTCCCGAATCTTCAACTGATGGTAACCTGAACGCAAATCAATCTTGGAAAACACTTGTGCGCCCTGAAGCTGGTTAAACAGATCATCGATACGAGGCAAAGGATAATGATTCTTCACTGTAACTTTGTTCAACTGGCGATAATCAATGGACATACGCATAGAACCATCCTTCTTCTTTACAAACAATACAAGAGCACCCCACGGTGAAACACTGGGTCGAATAAAACCCTTACCAAGCAATTCCTGCAATTGATCCTTCAACTCCTTCAGCTCAGGAGGAGCCATACGATACGGAGGGATGGAAATGGGATGAGTGCCCGGCAACAGATCAATGCCAAAATCAATGTCTCTATTGGGTGGCATGCCTAGAAGATCAGCTGGAAACACATCGGGATAATCCAGTGCCACTGGAACTGAGTCAACAGAAGGGGTATCAACACTGACATCTCTCACATAAGCTAAATACGCAGCACACCCTTTCTCAACCATGCGCTGAGCTTTAAGAAAAGAGATAACTCTACTGGGCGTGTGATCTAAAGTACCACTCCACTCAATACGCAGAATACCTGGCATAGCCTGCGTCACGGTCTTGGCGTGACAATCAAGAATAGCAAAATGGGGCGACAACTAGTCCATGCCCAGAATAATGTCAAAATCCACCATACCGAGTAATAATAAATCCGCTCTGGTCTCAAAACCACGAATAGTAACCAAACATAACCAATAAACGCGGTCCACAACAAGAAAATCTCCCACAGGAGTAGAAACATAAACGGGGGCACTCAAAGAATCCCGAGGCACACCCAAATACGGAGCAAAATAAAAAGACACATAAGAATAAGTAGAGCCTGGATTGAATAGAACTGATGCCTCTCTGTGACAAACTAGTATAATGCCTGTGATGACAGAGTCTCAGTGAGAGAAGGAATACAATAATATCTAGCTCGACCCCTCTCTCGAGGGTGACCTCTATCTCCCCGACCTCCACCCCTTGCTGGCTGGGCAGGTGGGGTAGCAGCGGGAGCTGTGACCCTGAGAACATAGAAGAGCACGCTGTGGCTGTGCACTCTGTGGAAGTGCACTCCTCCCAAGTCTAGAGCAATCCCTCACCACATGACGGGTGTCACCACACTCATAACAAGCTCTGGGAGGACGTGGTGGCTGTGACTGACTGGGGCTAGTCCTGCCGGACTGACCTCTCGAAGCACCCCGCGCAGGAGGCGCGCTTGAAACTGGAGGTGCATAATAAGGCTCCTGAGGTATAGGCGGAGCAGGAGCACTGTCGGCTGCTTGTAACGCTGAATGCACAGGGCGATACCATACCGAACTGCTGATGGGGTACAGGCACCAGAGTAGTTGCCCGACTCTCGAGACCTCTTGGCCTCCCTCTCCCCTCGCTCCCTGGCGAGCATACCCTCAATCCTCCTAGCAATGCTCACCATCTGCTGATAGGGGATGTCCACTCCAACTCTCGAGCCATGCTGGACCGGATGGGCAGAATAAGACCCTCGATAAACCTGCGAACTCTCTCCCGAACTGTCACAACCAAGGCCGGTGCATGCCTGGCAAACCTAGTATAACGGATGGCATACTCTGAAACTGTCATAGCACCCTGGCGCAAGTGCTCAAACTCTACGCGCCATGAATTCGTGAGGCTCTGGGGAACAAACCCCCTCATAAACATGTCTGAGAACTGGGTCCAAGTCAGTGAAGCAGCATCGACTGGACTGTCTAACTCATAAGTACGCCACCAATCATAGGCGGTTCCCCGAAGCTGAAAGGCGGTGAAAGAAACCCCTCTAGACTTCACTATGCCCATAGTGCGAAGAATACGATGACACTCTTCCAAAAATCCCAAGGCATCATCTGATGCTAAGCCACTAAACATTGGGGGGATCATATTTCTTGAACCTCGCTAGTCTACGCCGCTCGTCCTCTGAAGCAGCTGACCCATCCTCGGACTGTACTGGTGCTGCAGGCGATGCAGGAATAATCTCCAGGGCCTGCTCAACCTGCACTCGCTGCTCAGGAGTGCGGACGGCGGGAGTCTGTGCTCCTCCCCTAGCCTAGTACATGGCTGCAGCAAGGGGAAGCAACTCTACTTGAGCCAAGATGGTGTACATGCTCATGAATTGAGCCAGAGTCTCCTGGAGCGCTGGAGTAGTAGTGGCAGTAGTAGGTGTGCCAGGTGCTTGAGCTCCAGCTGAATCTGCTGGTGGTACCTCGGCGGCAGCTCGCGCAGGTGCTCTGGCTGCACCGCGTGCGCTTCCTCGATCTCTACCCCGGCCCTGGCCCCAACCTCTGACAGCGGCAGCAGGGGGCGCGAGTGCCTAGTCATCTCGTGTAGCACATGTCCTCACCATCTGTGAGAGAATATAAGACAGAAGTTTAGAATTGGTGTCAAAAATATCGCACGACAAGGAATTCAAATTAAATGAAGACTTTTCCTAAACAGTTACATAGCCTCTCGTAGATAAATACAGACGTCTCCGTACCAATCAGCGAGACTCTAATAAACCAGCCTATGTTCCGTGACTCCCATGAACCTAGAGCTCTGATACCAACTTGTCACAACCCTAGTTCACCGACTGTGAACATGTCATGACGACACCTATTCCCCACGACCAGGTAAGCCTAATATTGCGGAAGTATAATAATTGCGGAAAAATAGAGGAAACCAAATTAAATAACTAAAAGAAACTGTACTGAATGTCGCTCGTCATGTACAACTCAATATCACAAGTTCAAAACAATTCCCAAAACTCGGAAACTCACGGGCAACACAGGCTAGAGAAGTGTATAGTAAAGACTCCAAACTCCAGAATATCTAACAACTGAAAGAAAGAAAACTAAGTACTAAAGATAGAGTAAGAGGGAGATTCGTCGGTCTGCGGACGCAGCAAATCTATCTCGAAGTCTCTGTAGTCCTCCTGCCTCACTAATAGTGCGCCTGAGTAGAGGTACCTGGATGATCTGCACATGAAAAACAAGCGCAGGAAGGGCATGCGTACACCACAGTGGTACTCAGTAAGTGCCAAGCCTAACCTCGGTTAGGTAGTGACGAGGAAGGTCAGGGCCCTACTAGATAAAACATAATAAATAATAAGATAACAGAAGCAGTTTAAATGAAGTCTACAGCGAGAATCTAAACCAGGTAAATAAGGAAGAACAGTAATAGAAGGCAAAGGTAACAATACAAGGAATACTGCTCTCAACAAGGAATAGTAGCCGGGGATCTCTTGGTATCCTTATCATATGCACTGGGGATCTCTTAGTATCCCGAGGATCTCTTGGTATCCTCAATAAGTAAGCCGG